>NTHP01000762.1:87056-98670 GCA_003416845.1 Oplegnathus fasciatus
TCGTGGGTCTTTTGACTCGGACTTGTCTCGGTCTCGTGGGTCTTTTGACTCGGACTTGTCTCGGTCTCGTTGGTCTTTTGACTCGGACTTGTCTCGGTCTCATGGGTCTTTTGACTCGGACTTGTCTCGGTCTCGTGGGTCTTTTGACTCAGATTTGTCTCTGTGTCATGGGTCTTTTGACTCGGACTTGTCTCGGTCTCGTGGGTCTTTTGACTCGGACTTGTCTCTGTGTCGTGGGTCTTTTGACTCAGACTTGTCTCGGTCTCGTGGATCTTTTGACTCGGACTTGTCTCTGTGTCGTGGGTCTTTTGACTCGGACTTGTCTCGGTCTTGTGGGTCTTTTGAATCACCGACCAAGAATATTTCATTTCTAACATAGTGAAAATGCAACATGTAGGAAATTTCCTGTCTTCTGTTCCTGCCACATTTCAAACTTAAAGTTCCATCACAGTTGACTCTCGCTATGAACAACAGGAAGACAACAGGATGAAGATTATTGAATGGGCACTGATACGTTTCTTTGGTTTTGGTCTCGACTTGGTGTCAAGCTCATTTGGACTTGGTCTTGACTCAATCTCAAACCACTCAGACTTTGACTTGTCTTGGACTCGAATCAAATGCTCCTGACTGCAAGCTTAAAAAATCTCTGTGTGTTGGGAGTCGTTGAGTGTGTGATGTGTTCACATTCATCCCCAGACAGCTGGACAGCATCACTTCTATATGAAACACAGATTATTAGCTATTATTATTAAAAAACACACCTTGTGTGTGTCCGTGGTGTTTCTCTGCTGTCGTCCTCTGTTCAGGGCGACAGTCTGTCCTTCAGCCATCTGCTGTGTTTGTTCCTATAGAGTCCATTAGACCTCAGCTCATGAAATTACAGCCTAAATGAGAGAGAGTGAAAGAGAGGGGGAGATTCTGGATGCCTAGCAACAACCACTTGCTGGCTTCTCCCCCTGTATCTGACACACACACACACACACACATCCCTGAACCCTGTCCACAGAGGCAGAAATGCCACACCAGCCCGGTCGGCAGCCTGCAGCCTTTAGAGTCGACTGCTAATTTGGTCAATTAGGACACTGTTAATTTTGTCAATTAAACCCTGTGTTCATTTGTCCAATTAAGTCTTATGCTAATTGATCATCTGGGGGGCAGAGTTGGGGGAGGTAGGGTCTAATTAGGTGGATGTCATCTGCCAAACACACACACTCACTCACACACACACAGTAAGAAACCTACAGACATTTAAAAAAAATAGAAAAGTCTTCCAGAGCAGGATGAGGTTAATTGAAACAGCTCGTTAAAGAATTAACTGATTAACACACACTGAGGTGAGCTTGAGTGACAGCTGGACAAGGTGTGCATGACTTCCCAGAATGCTCAGCTGCATGTGGTGATTGATTGCATGTTTGCATGCTTTTGTTTGTGTCTGTCCCCGTCCCCATGTATAAATATATATATATATGTATATATATATGAAGATTTAGAGCTCTTCAGTTCCTTCACACCCTGATTTCCATTCTCCCCGTCGAGTGGCAGCAGCTCAAAGATGCTGGAAAGGCACATTGAGAAGCTACAGATAATTATGCCTGTACACCAGGTGTGTGTGTGTGTGTGTGTGTGTGTGTGTGTTGGTGCGACATTAAATCACTCGCACAGGTTTTGAACAGTGTCTTTCTGTTCTGCTCGGGGGGTCGTTGGTCCTGATGGATTGATCACTCCAACCAGTTCTTCACCTTCTTGGTTCATCCTGAAGGTGGAACGAACCTTTCAGAGTCTGTCTTCATCCTCACGTCCTCGTCCTCACATCACGGAGAAAACAGAATATAATATCATGGTGTGGAGGGTGCTGAGGACACAGAGGTTGTGTACTCTAAAAGTTCCACCTGTCATATACAGTATGTCGTTATTGTAGAAAATCGAAGGTCTTGCGCTGCTTCTGCTCTTTTTCTCCATGTAGGAATCTTGGAGAGTTTGTGCAGCTAACTTAGCATTTTGCAAAAACTTAAACCTGCAATAGCATATTTTTTGGCCACTTGGGGGGAAAAGTTGATTTAACCAACTTGTTATCACACAGCTGCCTACTTCCACATGCAGCAGGCACAGAGCAACACGACCATCCCTTTGGAGTGGTGTTTGTGTCGCCTGATGAATGTAAGTCAGGTATTCTCAGCTGTGTTCTTGGTCTCCACCACTAACCCTGAGAAAAATATCTGGCTCTTTAGCTGCTAAATGCTCCACTTTCTTCACCAGAAGGCGACTTTCAGACCGACTTTAGCCTTGCATAAAAAAACACAGCCCTCTGCAAACGTTTGAATGACACCAGTCTAGCTACACAGCGGGGGCGTCAATGCAGAGAGCTGCAGAGAAACACGGCAGGGTCGTCGAGCAAAAGAGTCGAACCTGGCTCAACTTTTGTCGCAACGTGACGTCGTCCAGCACAGCAGAAAGAAAAACTAACTGTGATAGCGTGATAGCCTTCCAGATTATGAAATTATAAACCTTCTCCTCTTTTCTTCACTCATCTTCCTCTCTTTTTCTTCCCTTTACTTTTCCACCCAGTGGGGTGTAGTATATTCACTCAAGTACCATACTTAAGTACAATTTTGAATTTTAAATTCACAAGCTACCCAGCAGTATATAAAGAAATTAAAAACAGCCCCACCTTTACCAGCTGAAACATTAAAGTGATGACCACATTCATGCATCAATAATTATAATCCAATGATATAATACACATTATTCTGAAATGGGCCATCCTGTATAATGAGTACTTTTACTTTTGGTACTTTAGGTATATTTTGATGGTAGTACTTTTGTACTTTTACTTAAGTAAAATTTTGAATGCAGGACTTTTACTTGTAACAGAGTATTTCTACACTGTGATATTACTACTTTTACGCAAGTAAAAAATCTGAGTAACTTCTTCCACCACTGTTTCCTCTTCCTCTTTTTACTCCCTTAATTTTTCCTCCTCACTCTCTTCTCCTTCCTCTCCGATCTTTAATAATAAATAGGACACCATTAGATAAAATACTTTGGTTAACAGATTCCTGTTTCTTGCCTAATTTTTGTATTTTATCTCAAAAGCATTGTTTGGAATAATAACTAGTCAGCTGGTTTTCGCCTTTCCTCCTCTACCTCCTTCACTCTCCTTCCTCTCCACTCTACCTGGCTTGAATGGACGTTTGTGGTGATGTTGTAGATTCACTTGACGCTTGCTGCTTCTGCCTGGCTGAGTTTTCCACAGCAGTTTTCTCTCTTTCTCCCTTGCTGCCCGCTCTTTCTTGCCACATATAATATAGTATTTCACTTTACGGCCTGTTTTTAACACACCCACTCCAGTTCCCGTTTTTGGTGGCCTAACCCTAACTTTACTGTCAACTAAACAAGCCGGCTGGATTGTTAGCTAACAAGACGCAGCATAGAAATCAGACAAACTTGGAGCTGTTGGATGGTGGATTTTTTTTTCTCTTGTGATGGAGCGAACAGCTTCCCTCTGGTTCCAGTCTTTGTGTTAAGCTAGCTTAAACACAGTCAGTACATCTCTGTGCTCATATTGAGAACCGAGGCAGTCATCCATAATATTTCTGGGAATTTGGGTTTTATGTCATTTTGGGTTTAAGTTCTCCGAATATCTTACGGTTTGGTAGGTGGCTAGTTGGTGTCATTCTGCAGTATTTCTAAAATATTGCTTACAGCCCTGGCTATACTGGATGCACAGAGATGAAACTGATAATCTGACTCTGGAGAAGATGACAGGATCTCCTAAAATAATCCTCTGAAACCCTTCAGACGTGTTGTAAACTGGACTTAACCAGCAGCTCTTCCTCTTCCCGCTGCTCGCTGTCTTCTCCTGCGGTGTGTTCAGTGTGCGAGAAAATGAGTTGAAACAACAGGCGCCGAGCCTGTAAGAGTAATTGACATTTCATTGAAATGTCAGTATAGTGCTGCTGTCGCTCTCTTTTTATGGGCTTCTCATTCAGCTCCGGTCTTCAGGCCGCGCTGCTGCCAAGGAGACTTTAATTAATGATGATAATAGTAATTATTTAAAGAAAAAAATGAGGAAAGATTCACTTTGTCCTCTCACTCCGTCCTCCTTTATCTCTTTCTCTTTGTGCTGCCCTTTAATCTGTCACTCATTTCCACACACACACACACACACACACACACACACACACACACACACACACACACACTCATAGATTTACACACATCCACATGCAGTTAAAACACTGCTGTGACAGCTTGGCAACACAATAAATCTTTGTCACACAGTTTGCTGACGCCACAACCGTTGTCAAACACACATACGTTCACACACACACACACACACACACACACACACTTACATGTCAGCACAAAGACACATGTTTATACAAACACAGATGTACTGTACACACACTCCCACTACAGTGTTTCTTAAAGCAATGCACATTTTGTGCTTTTGGTGGATAAGTCAGGCTGAATTTGGGGGAAATGTGTCTGAAATGATTGCGAGACATGTATAAAATGTCTATTTGATGATGATGATGGTGCAGCCATGTTGGGTTCTGTTTGTGATCTCCATGGACAGAATCTGAAGGTGCAGCTGAGGTGTGGCGAGCGTCTGGCTTCGTGGCCTCAGGATTACGTCTCTGTTTTTTGCAGATGACGCGCTTCTGTTGGCTTCATCTGACTGTGACCTAAAGTGCACACTGGGGAAGTTTGCAGCTGAGTGTGAAGTGACGGGGATGAAAGTCAGCACCTGGAATCTGAAGCCATGGTTCTCTGGTAGCTCTCTTTTTTGTTGTTACGCAACTATTTTTGTCACTTTTCATGTGAACTGCTGAGTGAAACACTATGAATGTCCTCCAGGAGAGACTGTCTGAAAATGTGCTCTGGTTGAACTCTTACTTCACTTGCACATTATTAATGCTGTTCATCTCTGTTTATGTGCATCTCCATTTATATTTATTTTTATACATTTATTACTACCGGTCATACCTGCATGTTGTCACTTTTGCACACTTGCCTCAACAGTATTATATTTATATCTATATATCTATTGTATATATTTTTATTTCTATTCTATTTTATATTTTATATTTTAATATTTTATTCTAGTGTGTTATATTTTATTTTATATTCTATATACTATATTCTATTCTCATATTTTGAACTTTTGCAGTATTTTATATCTCATGTCTTTTACTTTATATTACATTTTGTGTGCATTGTTGGAGGGGCCTGGGATTTAAAACTTTCATTGCCAGTGACTGCTTCCTGTAATTGTTGTGCATATATCTTGAAATCTTGAAATCTTGGCGTCTTCATATTTAAACGATACCATGTTTCCTCCTCTCTATGACGGTCGGCTTTCTGTAACAGTGAACACTTTTGATTTCTGACATGGTTTGTCGTATAACCCGGCCATAAGGCTGCCTTCAGACCAACTTTAGCCCTGTGTAATAAAATGTAGCCTCTCATTCATTTGAATGAGACCTGGCTGTATGATGCAGTGGAGGTGCAAATGCAAGAGGCTACTTAAAAAAAAAGTTGTTTCACTTTGTAACATGAACACTGTATTTCTAATGTTCACCTAATGATTGTTGCATCGACAGATGAAATAACTGCCGCCATGATAAGTTTCCAGAGTTGTAAAATCATCAGAATATGATAAACCTCAGAGTTTTACAGTCTGATAAACCTTTAAATGCATTCATCTGTTACTCAACCTGGACTTTGTGGATCATATGTGATTGTCTCACCGTGTTATTTGCATGAATTTGGCAGCTGGAGCCTTTGTGCAGTACGTGCTTATTCAACAGTCAATGTGCCAACTGTACAGACGTTAGCTGTAGCTAGCTAGAAAGAGATGCGCCAACCATGTGTGTGTGTGTTTGTGTTGTGATCTCAGGACTCACCAGGAAGTTCAGATATTTCTAGAAGATCTCAGTAGAACCACTGCTCAGTGCTACTGCTGTTGGTGAAGCAGTGAGGAGTACAACTTAGCCAACTTAGTCAAATAACATCCATTGCAATTCTTTTTTTCTTAAAACCCCCAGTTACAGGAGCAGCTTGACAGGAAATACAAACAGTCCAAGCTCGCTTGTTTAAACTCGGCCATTTCACAGTATTCTGATCCTGAAAAATGTGACTTTGTTTTTTTGTCTTTTTGCAATGCAAATGAACTTCACTCATCATGGAGAGCTTTAATTTCTTGCTGGCAGTCAGTCTGTCAGAGCAGGAGTCAGATTTGTCTTCGTTCTAACCTGGTATTTATCTCTGCCTTTTGTTCCTTCCTTTTCTCCTGTTTTCTTTCCTTCTGGGTTAATAATCATTTTCATTTGAAAGCCTTGATGAATTTGGGAGTTAATTTCAGTGTAATTTTCTAATCAAATGCTCTTAATGTGCCTCAAACAGGCATTAGAGTGACAAGTAAGATGGGAGCTTTTACCTCGGCTGCACTTTGGCTCACTACTTTGTCCTGCTACAAAAAGAAGACAAAGTAAACATTACTGTTCTCTGAATTTCCCCACTTTACTCGTGAGTTTTGTTGATCAGGAAAAGTCTTTTCAACCATAAAGCATCCCATGTGTCATCCACAGTGTCCCACAGAGTATTTAACTGCCAGAGGTGTCTAGAGGATGACCAGGAAAAAGACACGCTGAGGTTAAGGTTCCAGATTTTTCAGGCCACCCATGGGGCGTCTGCGAGGCCCGGGCGACGACATATGTGCACCTCAGGAAAACCACAAGCACACCCCTCCAAACAAGCCTTGGCTCGGGAGACAAACGAGCCCAGCTGGCGTCATGCATCACGCAACCTGACGAGATCGCAACCAGTAATGATCAGGTCGCAGGTTCACTTACAGAAGCCTTGTGACATTTGATAGGTTTTCACTGCAGATGAGGCATTTAGGTGTGGGGCAGTTTCACCTGTCCACGAAAAGGCGGACAGGATAGTTGCAACCAACATCCGTGAGCTGTCTTCACCAGTCTTTTGCAGCATACCTGCGTATTCAATAGCGTTTTCAGTGCAGTGATTTCAGTATTTGTTGCTTAGTTCTTAAATTTCATACATTTGAAAACTTGGCATAAAATGTAGAAACTTTGTAATGTTGGCTTGTTTTTTTTGGTGTGAAATTAATGTGAATAGAGAGGAATTCAAATTAAGTTCTGGTTTCTCCCTCAGTTTGAATATCTGCTGCATTTCATAAAGTTTTGAGGACATTTTCACCCTGAAGATGTGTCTGCACAACTCAACATGACCTTTATAGTTTTTAGACAGTTGGCGTTTAGCTGCTGCTCTCAACTTCTACTACTGACGTCTTTGGAGGGCGTTAACCTTAACCGTCTATAACCCAAAGCATTTTCATGGGTAGAGCTGGTTGGAGTCTGAGTTCAGGGCTAAAGAGTTCGTGCTCCATCCACTGTGGCAAGAAATCGTCAGACTGCTTATACCCTTTGGGGGTTTTGTCGTAAAAAGGGCACAGAAATTGAGAGATAAATAAAGAAGGAGAAAATAGAGACATAATGGGAGAAATAAAGAAGGATAAGGCAAAAAGGAGATTGGTTTGGAAAGTCAGAGTGGCATTTATCTCATTTTTGCATACTGTTCACAACATTTTAATATTCTGTGCTCTTAATTTGTTTTTTCTTTACACATCATCATCTCCTTTTTTGAGTTCTTCCCTTTTTATTTCTTTCCATCCTTTCCTCCCTGTTGAACATCTCTTTCCTCCTCCATTTTCTTTTTCATTGTCATTCTTTGGTCTTTGTTTTCTCTCTCTCTCTCTCTCTCCCTCTGTCCTTCCACCCACCCTGCAGAGACAGATAACCGAATGCCACATTAAACTTTTATGCTGCTAACAAACAAAGGAAATGGCTTCAGCTGGAGTGTGGCGGGGTTTGACATTGGGCGATGGAGGCAGATTGTTACAGTGATGGTCAAACACAATGCACAAAATTATTAAAAATCCTCAGCTTTAAAAGTCATGTATGAATGTACTTCCTCCTCTTTCTGATTTCAATCACTAGTTGGTTTTTCAACATTTTTCCTTCAGCTTGGATGTTTTAGAGCATAAATATTATAAAACAAAAGCTATCTTAATATGACAAGTTTATGAAGAAGATAACAGTTTCAGGCTGTAGCTGGCAAATATTGTTTTACTGCCCGTTTCAGAGATTAGAGCTGCTGTAAGAGTCTCGGATTGTCCCTAAATTTTCATTGACAGGAGTCGAAGCCTAACATAAGCGCAAACAAGGTTGGTTTTAGGGACAATGTCCACTTTAGTGTTGCTTCTGTTCAACTTTCATGCAGCCAGTCGTTTGCCTCTCAATATTATGTCAAGAATGTTCTTTATCATCTCCAAGAACCACTGGTTTTGACAGGAAGTGGCCTTTAGACTGATATTCAAGATGACCCAGTTGCTTTGGGATGCTCAGCAGCAGTTCAGTTCAGAGGTATAAAATGGCTATGTGGTTTCACCTGTGATGAGTTTTGATTTAAAAGTGGGTGGGAACAGTGAAACAATAAACAAAGTCTGAAATTTTGTCCTCCCTGTGAAGGTGGCTCTCAGGGCCCGGTCGGGGTGATTGACGGCACATTATGTTGGAATTGGAGTGAAAAGTCTGGAAGTCTTAGAATTCAAAGCGAAACCAGCTCATAAACAGCTCCTCAGAGAAGAGCAGAACAGAGTTCTGGAAGCAGAGAAGACCAAACCTGTCTGACGGGAAGGAGCCAGCAGGGCAAACAGCAAACCAGCAGCAGACCATCAGATACTAGGGCATACATCAGAGTAGCAGCAGAGCACACAGAAGACCAAGAGACAGCAGGGCACACAGTTGGACCAGCAGCAGACCAGCAGATATGAGGGCACACTGTAAACTAGCTGCAGGACATCAAGGCACACAGTAGACCAGCAGACAGCAGACACACAGTAGACCGGCAGACCAACAGGGGAGGTGTGGTCTCCATGCTAAGAGGACTCTAACTGCTGGATGCTATGCCCCATGTACTAAACTGAACTATCACTAAGCTATCAGCTGACTGGGCCTGGGGTAAACCACGTTAATCCTAAACGGCCCGACCACTTTCTTACATTAATCCTGGTTAAAATAATGGGTTATGCACATACTCCTAGGAAAGAGAACAGAATACGTCAGTTTTGGCTCTAGATTTAAAGATTAAGGACTTCCAGCTCCCCTGACATGTTTTCCAGGATGTGTTGGGAGATTATTTCAGATATCTCCTGTAGACCCTGTAGACACACACACCTTTACACCATCACACACAAATAGTGCATGCAGAGAGACACAAAAAACACGCCTCAGCACACACAGGTTTTTTCTGTAGTAAACACACGCACACACGTCCTGGAATACTGTGTGTTTTCCTGCCTGGTTGACAACACACTCCAGGATGTGGCTGCTTCACACGATTTAATGAGGCTACTGCAGCATGCTGATGAGGTAGAAAGCAGCACTGAGGACTATCTATCTATCTATCTATCTATCTAAATATATATCTAGACATTGAACATTTTGTTACAGTAGATGTTGTTGGAGGCACTAAAGGTCAGTCATGTCTCATGGAGTTTGTTTAATGTCTCAACATAAATTGTGAACATGCATCCCTCAGCACAGAAACATGAAGCTGAACAGGACTCAGAGGGACTGAAGGGCAGCAGGTCTGTCTGATCAGAATCAGTATCGACCGTGTTGTTGACCGACGCTCTTGCTGCTGTTGTTTTCAGCTGCAGCTCCTCCGGACCGGACGCTGGGAGGTAGCAGGTCGCACATGCAGAACTAATCTCAAAATCCCCTCTGCATGTAAAATGCATGAGAGCATGGCTCGCTGGGTGTTGTTGTGTGATGATAACCGAAGGTAATCTGCAGCTGTGAAAAACCGGCCTGTCAGATTTGTCTGATGTGCTGTTGTGGGAGCCAAAACAAATTCCACCTGTAAGAAGCTGTGAGCAGCACAGAGGCTGTTTACTTTTATGTGAAGTAATTAATTACTTGGCTTGATACTTCATGCAAAAAACAGTTAGTTCACTTTTTTAAATATATTATTTCTCTGTTACATCCTAAAATGACTTCTTTGGATTAGTCACATTCATTGGCTCAGAAGAGACTGTCGAACTGAGCCCACGTTACCAGCAGACGTCCAAATACTGACAGACTAGAAACTTCTTTACAGCATTTAAATTCTGGACGAGCGATTCTGTTCATCAGCAGATCAGCAGATTTCCTTTCTCTCAACATCTAATAGATTTAGGATTTAGAGGTGGTCATGCACGAACAGACATTTAACACTGAACCTTCAAACTGAATTGGCTGTGTTGAATCACGATTATCACAGACTGAAGCAGAAGTGGAGCTCCTGGCTGGTGACTGACAGCACCGTTATCAGCTCAGCTGTGATCTAAAGTATGTTACTGCCTGGTGAAAAGTTACTGAAAGATTGCGAAGGCCACAGAAACAACTATGACGTGATAATAGGCAGCTACTGAGCTAATAACCTCACGTGTGTCCTGAACTGAACATAACAGCTTGAACTAGCAACAGACTGAACGTACCACTGAACTGAATGCGACTGCTGAGCTCAGAAAAAAAATGATCAAACTACGTTGTCAGTGACGAGGAATCTTTGAAAAAAGAATCAGTGAAGTGATCGACAACCAAGGCATTCAATGTATGTGACTGCCTATTGCTGGCTGGTACAGCTATAAGGCTTAGTGGTAATTACATCCCCACGAGCAAACAACAGTTAATTGTACCAGTACTCTCTGCGCTGTGACACCATTAACCACGACCCTCTAACACCCCTCCAGTGTAAAGCTCTAATATTCAAACTCAGTTAGGTCCAGGTTCAAGTCTGGTCAGGCTCCAATCATCTTTTTTTATCCCATCCTTTCATGATGACACAATAAATAGTTTCTGAAATGTAAATACTCTTCACATCAATGTCCAAATTGTCCAAATTGCAGTTATGACTGGGAAACTTGATTTTCTTTGGTCTTTTCTTACGTAAATTAAACTTGGTGCTTCATAATACGGAACCAAACAAACAGTCCATCATTCAACATAATTAAACCTAAATTTGATTAATATATTGCGGTTATTGTCAATGCACAGTATTTTTAACCCCCACACAGCCAACCATGCAGTCATACAACAGACCTGATGATGTGACACAGGAATCTTTCCCATCACTACCACCCGTCCCACATGAAGTCCATCTCACCAGTGAATATTAGCTCTGAGGTCACTTAAGCTACACTTTAAGGCTTCTTTTGGGGACTTTGAGGCTTCCATGATAACAAGATGAAGAGGGAAGTTTGGGCAGATCATTATGAACCTATTGTTTGTTATATTTCCATCCTTGTTCTTATTGTTGTGTGCACATTAGCTCCAGCCTCAGCCTGCTGCTGATGCACTTGCCTCTCAACATTAAGTGTTACTAAATATGAACTGAATATTATAATGCAATCAACCGAAGTCACAAGTACCAGCGATGCTATTGTGCCTATGTGTGTGTGATCAGTATGTGGATTGGTGCTGAGAGAGCTGCTGTTTTATTACCTGAAGATCAAACACTAATCAACTAACCCTGACCCCCCCCC
>NTHP01000762.1:113293-126272 GCA_003416845.1 Oplegnathus fasciatus
GTAAGAATGTGTAGAGTACATTAAGTGCAGAAATTGCTACATTTATCACTTTATCACACTTTTCCCCAAACCTCCATAGAATTTTAAAGATTTTTTTGCTGTAGAGAGTGACAGGAAACATGTGGACAGAAAGACAGAGAGGGTCAACATGCAACAAAGGTCCAGAGCTGGAATCAAACTAACGACATTTAACTTAAAGCAGCTCAGTGGAACTTTTCATTTTGTGTTGATTTTGGCGGTCCCTGTGGACAAAGGCAGTAGTGTTTCACCTAATGTTAGGTCACATGTTCCCTCCGCTTCATTCCCCGTGGCGAGGAGACTACTTCGCCAGGAGGAGAGCAGGTAGCAGCTCTGGAGACGGACCTTCAGTTAGCGGCTGAAGCAACTTGAATTCAGCCAGAGCAAACCCCAGTGTTGTTTCGACTGACTTCTCCAAAATATCTGACCCGGTGACAGGCATTAAGAATAACTATTAGAAACAGAAATAGCCAATCTTCTCACTGTTGGTCTCGTTTGCTTATGTAGGTCATATAGAGGCATCAGTATTAAACTGGACTGTNGTTAGGTCACATGTTCCCTCCGCTTCACTCCCCGCTGAAAAGAGACTACTTCTCTGGGAGGACAGCGGGCAGCAGCTCCGGAGACGGACCTTCAGTTAGCGGCTGAAGCAACTCGAACTCAGCCAGAGCAAACCCCAGCGCCGTTTCGTCTGATGTCACAGAAAACCCCGACCTGGTGGCAGGCGTTAAGAATGACTATTAGAAACTAAAAGAAACAGCCAATCTTCTCACTGTTGGTCTCGTTTGCTTATGTAGGTCATATAGAGGCATCAGTATTAAACTGGACTGTTTCATAACCAGTTAAAAACTCCATAGAGGGCTTTCAAAGAGAAACTTAACAACATATTTTAGATTGAACCTGCCCCATGGACAGAAGGAAGCAAAATCGAGGTTTAAAAATGTCTTAAATTGTGGAAGCATTAAATATGACCTCAGTGAGAGTATGTCGACTTTTTTCTTGAACCTCAAGACAATCTTGCAACAATACATATCGTACCTCAGCCTAGTGTGGAGGCAGGTGATCAGTGATGGCCCTGTGGGTCTTGGTGCTGTGGGGGACCTTATCTTTGTATTAAAAACATAATGCTTGCTTAGGTGCAGTTGTAATTGTACGGTCAGTGTTATACTGGTTGTAACAGCCTCAGTTTGAAGATTATTGTGCGGCTGTTAGAGCTAATCAGGTCAGATGGCAGTGGTTCAACAGGTGATGCAAAATGACACACTTTTATATGACTGTAAGAAGCAAACAGTTTAAACTCTGCCTTGCCCTGTTCTGTCGATATCAAGATTTCCTTTTGGGCGCTCACAGTTGAATCGCTCCTATGACTGTGTGCTTTGAGAACGTGTTTGAGAGCTGAGAGCTGAAGCAACAACAGAAAGGCCTCTGGTATCTCCAGTACTTTGGCTTCAACCATTTTTAAGTCATCACATTTAGACTCGGATGTTTGCAGACCAGAGAGGAGCAGACACATTTAACTGATCAAACCTCGAGTTGAATTCTAACAGATTTTCATCAGATATCAGGTTCCAGCTTCTATAATTTCGTACAGCTCATAGCTGGTGGAGGAGTTTCTGCTGCTCGCTGTGCTGCAGACGCTTGGCCACCTCAGCAGCGCTCTTATTGTGAAATGTGTGGGTGCACTTCTCTATATGATGGTGAAACAATCAGAGGACATGTGGAGCCTCAACACACATGGTTGAGGTGTGTGTGTGTGTGTGTGTGTGTGTGTCTGTGTGTATGCATATGTATGCGTGTGTGTCGTGGTGTGTGTTCTGTTCAGGCATGTTCACCGCTCACGTCTCTGTATTTCTGGATGTGTGTGTTTGATCCCGAGCCAAGAATAACACAGCTGTCTGGTTCATGTCTGCGTTTTGTCTGAACTTATGTAACATCAGCTGATGGCAGAGAAACCTCCACAGAGAGGAAGGAGAGTCAGACTGATAACAACCATCCAGGCCCGACTCAGGCTGCGTTCACTGCCAGCATCTCCTGATCCTCATCGGTGCAACGATTTCATGCAAGGAAAATAAATTACACACATTCAGCTGCATCCGCCTGCTAAAATAAGTAACTGAACCTCTGGCTGCAGCAATAACTGATTTGGAATACTTCAAATTAATCTTGAATCGTTTTAATAACAAAAAATATGCAGTATTTTCCTGAAATGCAGCAGCTCAGTGACGCTTTCATGCCAGCAGGCCACCGTACCAGAAACACACTCGGTAACACTGTGCAATGCAGCCTGTGCCCGGGTCTTCAGTAACTCCTCCACCTGAGTGTTGAGAAGTTTTGAAAAGCCCATTTTGTTACTTTGCTGCAGATCATAACTGCTAACATTTTATCATAATTACTTTATAGGTTCAGCAGAGTGTGAGTGTTTCCCAGTACTGAACCCTGTAGCTGCCCAGTATTTACAAAAACACTTTAACCTTTAGCCTAATAGTTACTCCCTTGTTTCCCGTAGTCTTGTTTTCTTCCACTGCACCTACCTCTAAGTACCAGTAGGAACTGGTGAGTGTTTTGTTGGTACCTGATTCGTACAATGAAATTACACTTTAAACCACAGGCTGTATTATGAGAGTTACCACATACTACCCAAACACGGAGGAGAATCTCTTCTCTTTCAACCCTGAAGTCTAAAGTTTGGTCGAATTTGGCTTCTCAGAAAATCAGACATGCGCTGAAACACTGCTGCAGTGTGACTGAGCTGAACCTTTAGGGGCTGGAGCTGCTTGTGATGGGCCTGCAGCCCTTAAAGTAGAAGTTTGACATGTAGTGAAATCCTCTTCTCCTCTTTCTGAGAGTTAGATGTTCAGACTGATGCAACTGTGTGATCTTGAGTTTTACACATGAAATTGACTTATCTGAAAAACGACATGTTGTGGTTTTACAGGGCGTAACGTGGCGGACTATTTCATGGCCGGGTGCAGTTTGAGGTGCTGGTAGCTGGATTTTGTTTCCTTTGGACAAAGCTAGCAGTTTCCCCCTGTTTCCAGTCTCTATGCTAAGCTAAGCTAACTGGCTGCTGGCTGTAGCTTCATATTTACCAGTCCTTTAATCTGTTTTCTCTCTTATTACCTGCAGTCTTTCTTAATATTTGTTGTTGTTGTCCTGTAAAGCTCTTTGTACCTTGGCTTCAGTATGATTATTATCACTGGACACCTTGATTTCTACAGTTTAAAAAGGAACAGAGTAAAAATGAAACACAGTTTGAAAGTAAAGTAAAAATGTTAGAAAATGTTTTAATTTCTGTTTGTATTTTTGTTCTTCATTTGTTTGATTAGCACTTTTTGAATAAATGGGAAATGGATGAAAAACATGACAGGCAGCGTCTGAAACTAGTTTTTACTTTTCTTTCTTTCTTTAGTCTTTTTTTAGATTTCTCCCTCCAGCTGGCAGCACAGACATGGAAGTGTTGATTACCCATCATGCCTCTGTGGGAGCCAAGTGTCACTGGTGTTGACCATAATATCCATATTATTCGATTTACACAGTGATTATGCTGCTGGAGGAGCAGAGGAAGTGTTTCTCTCTCTTTCATTACATTCCTGCCTTTGTATTTAAAC
The DNA here is from genome assembly GCA_003416845.1 of Oplegnathus fasciatus. Taxonomy (NCBI): domain Eukaryota; kingdom Metazoa; phylum Chordata; class Actinopteri; order Centrarchiformes; family Oplegnathidae; genus Oplegnathus; species Oplegnathus fasciatus. The sequence continues at coordinate 116,920 of NTHP01000762.1, forward strand.
ATCCGGGCTCTCTCTCTCTCTCTCTCTCTCTCTCTCTCTCTCTCTCTCTCTCTCTCTTTAGGAGCCATTTTGGACTCAGTTCAGCTTGGGTGCACCAAACACTGTCAAGCCCGTCAGAACGACAGACAACACTTCCGGTCAAGATTATCAAAATAAAAGTAACCTTCGTTGCATTTCTTAGCTGAGTATCAAACTGCAAACTGAACATTTGTCTCTTTTCAAGGAAAAATCTGTAACGCAAGAAAATACTGTTAATAAGTTGTTCCCTATTGTAATACCTGTCATCGTTTTGTGCCACGCAGCGATGTGATACTTTGTATGGTCAACAAGGAAACTGTATGAATTATTTACAGATGAGGAAATCCAGAGCTGCTGCGACATTCTGTTTTTAATGGCTACAGATTATTTATTTATTATTTATTATTATTTATTTTTAATTCAACTTACACCAGACACCATGAAAAAAAATCCTATTTATTATATTTCAGTCACGTTGTGTTACATTATGTTTTTCTGACTGAAACAGAGACCCCCCCCCACCGGAGTCAGAAGGGGACAGTTGGCTTGTCTGTATCGTGGATGAATTACTGAACAGACCTACTGGGTACAGGCTCAGGACTCCTGGACCAGAACCTCTGTGTGAAGTTAACATTTCTTGTTGGAAAGTCAATCAAATGATTACAAAGAGAAACACATTTTCACTCATTTTACAAATGTGCCCCCCGTCTTTAAAACTGGACTCCAGTATCGACACAAAAAATGTTCTGTGATTTAGTTTCCCCTTAATGAAATAGTAGACAGGAAGGTGGAGGAGTGAGGTGGGTGATGATAAACGATAGACGATAAACTTTTTAAACATCTACTTGCAGATGTAGACGTTGGGAGAAACACTGAATCCCATCGTTTTATTTTGTTGTAGACTACCTGCTTTGCCTCGTAACACACTGAAAGATCCTGACCCATAATCAGCCTTCACTCCCACCACCACACCCACACCACCCAAATTACCAGAAATATTGCAGAGGACATGACCACAGTGTCCTCGAGCCCCAGCGTTTTATTTTGAAAAGAGGAAGCAGGTGGTTTTGGGCTGGTCAGTGCAGCTTGACACACCATCCTGCCTGCTTGTCCCCAGCAGCCCCGACCAGAGAGAGAGAGGACAAGGCGGTGGAGAGAGCTGCACTGAGCCAGAGAGAGAGAGAGAGAGAGAGAGGGAGAGACGGGCAGAGGAGAGCTGGTCTGCGGGCTGTTTTCACTCCTCTGACTGCCTTGTTCGTGAGTGTTTTTTGCGGGCTGGTTTGGGAACTATCCGCGGACTGTGACTGTGAGTGACCCCGGGCTGAGCCGCCGCTGCTGTCCGCCCCGCATGGCTCCGGATCCGCTTGGAACTTCTCCGTAGAGCCGGCGGGTCTGGTGCGTTTTGGAGGCGCAGGAGGAGGAGGAGGAGGAGGCTGCTGGCTGGATTATTACACACTACACACACACTACACAAACACACACACACACACACACTCTACACACAAAAGCCCACTGGACAAAAACGCTCTCCCGGAGCCCGGGCCTGGCTGCGGGTCGTGGCTTTACGCAGCGTCCCTCTGCGCTTTTTTAACTTGTCTTTTAAATGTTGGAGGAGGATCCGGGGGACAGCAGGAGTCAACCTGGCGGCGCAGCGGCGACCGTCTCCAACTAGAGGGAATATGTGGCTCTCCTGGCTGACTTGTGCACTTCTGCTGGGAACTTTGTGTGCAGGTAAAGAGAGAAAGAGCTGGCCTCGCTGTTTCTGCTGTTTGTTCTGTGGGTGAAAGGGCTGCAGGTTGCAACACTGCAGCCTGCAAACTCCGCGTCCACTCCAACACCAGAATACTACCAGAATACTACAGAAACACCAGCACAGAAGCCCCTGTGAGGCGCGCTTCAGCTGCCGGGGCCCCTTTACAAATGTTACAGGAATATTCTGGAGGTTTTTGCATTAAGCGCGCTGTATTGTGGCATTTCTCAGCAGCTCCACACGTGAAACCAGAGGCGTGAATTTTATCAGTGATTTTTAGTGAAAATAGCCACAGTGGAGCATGATATTTCCACTACCAAACCCCGCAGAGATTATGCTCCCTTTTAAAAATACTCTCTGGATTTCTCCATGCCTAAGCTGTGTTTGTAGTGGTGTTGTAGTATTTTTCCAGCAGCAGCAGCAGCACATGGCGAAGGAGGAGAGCAGGATTCATGCCGGACTGATGAAATCCTTGTAGAAATCTTATACAAATACAACAGAAATACTGCAGGGGATTCAGTTTAAATAAGCTTCACTGACCCCAAGGCATCATCACATCTCTCTGGAGTATTATATGGACTTATTGTCTGTGGTAGACTGTGCTGCTGCTGTATTTTAAAGGTGGGCTGAGGATTCATTTTGCATCTAAATCTGCCTCCAGTGGAGGAAAATCTCGCTGTAAATCAGAAATGTGAGGCTGCAGGTTTGTGTGAATAACATGAGAGCATGTGAGGGCACCTCTCAACGAACCCACCGCTGTGTTTTTGTATTTTCATCATCGCTCCGCGCGTCAGTCAGTCAGCAGGAGTCACCTCAGTCCAGCCTGCATTTGCATTCACTGTCAGTTGTGTTTGGCTGCATTTCGGGGGGCTTGGCTGCAGCCGCGCGCCCGTGTGTGTGTTTGTGTGTGTGGTTGCAGGCTGCTGCTCCATTGTCTGCTCAGGCATGCAGGCGGATCAATAATCGATCAGCAGAGCGGTAGCAGAGAGCTCGAGCCTCAAAAATCACCGATAACTTGACAGATTTATCTTTTTCATTTTCTCCGCTTTTCACCGCCTGCGCGCGCTCCTCGGTAACCGTCCACACGCGCGTTTTACTACGACACACGGCGGGTGGATGAATGGAGCAGCTCGGTGAGCTCGGTCATGTGGCCTCGTAGTAGTGGAGAGGAGGCGTGTGCGCGTGCGTGCTGGAAAAATACTACACAGACACACATGTATTACCAAAAATCCCCACAATGCTCCTCTGATGTGACAGTTAGATTAGAGCGGGTTTATCAGGCTGCACAGGTGTGAGGCTTCCTTTCATACACCTGTAGTATTCACTTTATTGCTGCTCTGGTGATAGTGTGATGTTCTCCTGATGTTTCATCTGTCAGAGTTTTCAGTGTGGACATTATGATCCTTCTTCGCTGGTGTGATATTATCTGTGGTATTTCGATACATTGCTGTTGATGTTCATGTTGTCTGGTGTTGACTTTCAGGTGAAACCCTCATAATAATCTAAAATACACGTCTGTGGGTTCCAGTAGTGAGATTAGTGACATGTCAGCGTTTGATTTCTGATTGTGTTTCTGTAATATTGCTGTTAGTTAGTTGCTGTGGTGAGATTATAGTGAGTTGATCAGGCTTTGTGCTGTTATGGTTCATTTTCCTGTGATGTTGATATGAAGGCGTCTTTAGTGTGTCTGCGGGGCTCAGCATTGAGACTGATGACATATATCATTGCATCACTTCGCTCTCTTTTCATTTTCATTTGATTTGATATCTATAAGACTTCTGTGGTACTTTGATGCTCTTTTAGTGTCTCTACAGGTCAAACCAGGTGTGTGTGTGTGATCCTTATGGTGCCTTATTTCTCTGTGGATGACCTTATGAAGTAACGTTTCATATATATTTGGGTGATGTTGCTTTAGAGGCCTGTCGTGTGTCTGGGGGTCATACTAAAGTGTTTTATTTTAAGTGACAGAATATTCTCAGTTGCTTCAGTGTGAAGGGTTTATTCAGCAGTGAGATCACAGTGACTTTCTCCTGCTTTGTCTGTTTTCTCAGTGGCATGTAGATCTGCCATCGATGATTATTTTCTTCATCGACTCATGAGCCAATTATTTTCTCTATTAATCGTTTGGTCTGTAAAAATCAGGAAAATATTAAAAATGTCCATCACAAATGACCCAGAGTCCAAGGTGACATCTTCAGCTGTCGTCTTTCGTCCGACCAAAACCCCCAAAATATTCAGTTATCAGAGTCTCAGAAAATCTGAGACTCTGATAATTAATATAAGATAATTAATAATAAATAATAATGGACTAATTGTTGCAGTTCTGGTGGCTTACTTGATATGATATGCACGTGGAGTAGCCTAACGTGGCCGACACGGTAAAAGAGTCTCCACAGATTTATCATCACGCTCCTGTAACACCGTCAAACTCATGATGGACACTTTGTAAGAAGAGGATCAAAATGGAGCCAGATATCCTCTTTTTATATTCCACACGGTCTTCTTCCTTGTCAAAACTTGGAGCCTACATTACCCACAGTGCAGCTCGGCCGGCAACAGTTTGGCTGGAGGTTTGGGAGTGTTAGCCTCAGAGGCAGTTTAAGTCACTACGGTGCCTATTTGACCTGATATTGCTGTAATATTTCTGTATTATCGGTCTGCAGGGATTCAGGATCTCAGTAGTAGTTCTCAAGAGTGAGATTATTTTCACCTTATTGTCCTTTTATGTTTTATTTCCAAAAATATTTTAGTAGGGTTATATTGTGTCTGTGGGCTCCAACAGTGAGTTTATAGTGATGTTTTTGTACTTCATAATATATTGTCTTCCTGTAATATTACTTGTGTGTTTGTGGCCTGTTTAGCTTTATATTTCTATACTATTTCTATAATATCTATATAATATCAGCCTACTATTGTCTCTGTGGGTCCCAACAGTGACATTTTGTATTCAACTTTATAATATTTCTGTAGTAATTGATACATAGTTTGCTTGTGGTGAGTTTATAGTGATGTTTTTGTATTTGGTTCTTGATGTTCCTGTGGTATTTAATGTTACTATATTGTGTTTTTGTGGTAGTCTATACTGAGATTTAGTGCACATGTAGCCTGGTTTTGTGGTTATATTCCTATAATATCTCTGCAATATCAGCTTGTGGTTCTCATTATTAATTCAGAGTGACATTTTCATGCTCTATAATGTTTTACTGCAGTTTATACATCAATAATATTCTTATAATAGTACTACAGGAATTAAGCATGTGAGAGTGTTTTGACCTCATTGTCCTTCATGGTGTTTTATTTCTATAATATTTCAGTGGGGTCTTTATATTCTGTCTGTGGCTTCCCACAGTCATGTTTTTGTTTTTCATTTTATAATATTTCTTTAGTAACAGATGCACAGTTTGCTTGTGGCAAAATATGATGAAATGTATTGCAGGATTACTACACACACACACACACACACACACACACACACACACAGGCTGCAGCTCTTTCTGTTGTTTCTATTTCTGTGTGGTTGTGTGTGTGTGGATACACACATATATATATTTTACAGTATGAACCCTGAAGAGCTGCAGCAGCAGGTTTGTACAGTTGGAACAAAGGGAATGTTTATCGGCTGCTGTGGAAAACCGTTTTCTTCTCCCGCTCACAGCGTTACCTCCTGATCAATACACACACACACACACACACACACACACACACACACACACACACACACACATGCACACACACAAAGAGGACAGGAGAAAAAATCTGATGATAAATTGTACTTGGGTACTGAACTGATGCAGGATCTCTAATCAATACCAATATTCAGAATTTAAATTCCTGATAATCGACTGCAGGGCGGCTGTCACATGATTTCCCTTCAGCAATTACTTCATTTAGAAAACGCAACACTATTAAAAAGAAATCTTTCTTCTGACTTAAAAATAAGACATTTCTGCACGATATTTTATCAGAAACGATCTCTTGTCTTTGACACATAAATGGATCAGCTGTTCTCGTACTGGAGGCTGATAAATCACTGATACATTAAGTTGGATATCAGATGATCAGTATTAGTAAACTCATCAGCGATATGAGATATATCTATAAAAATATCAATATTGTGCATTCATTGTCAGTGAAATGCACCTTGGGAGTTGTAGTCTCTCAGTGTTTCTGTCCACAGGCTTCTTGTAGCTTTGACGTTTATCAAAGAAGCAGATATTTTCGAACACAGTTGTTCATCTTTTGTTCCGATGATTCAAACAGGAGAGTTTCGTGTCAGTCACAACACCGAACACGAGGAAACACTGAGTTCATATCATGTCATCGTAAAGGAGTTCAACAGTGATTAAGTCACGTTTTGTTACTGAAAACCTCCGAGGCTGTTTGAAAATCCCTGGAGGAATTTCACAAGTTTTAATTAGTGCAAACACGTGCATGTACACACACACACACACACACACACACACACACACACACGTTATCTGTGTTGTTTGACTGCAGTTGTGACTTTCTGTTGCTCAGGCATCCTGACAGTATTTGATCTTTTTCTGCAGTCGAATCCTGTAATCATTCGAAAAGCTGCTGCACGACCTGCAACTGAACTTTGTAGAGGATTATAACTTGATCAATATGCTTTGGAATCAGCAGGATTATATTGATTATATATTGGTTGGTCAAACTCGTGCAACAAAGAGTCGCTGTTGTTCAAAAGGTGGGCATCACAGCCTTTAAATCATCCTCGAGTGCCTTCTTGTGGCCCAGTAAAACAACCTGTATGAGGGTCATGTAGTGTTAACTACCCATTAAGGCCTCGGCCAATCAGGGAAGGACACCAATAACTGCACCTATCCGCTTCCAGCTACATTCTGTGTTGCTGATAGTTCATTAAAAGTGGGTGTGGTGCCTCACACCATGTGGGGCTTCAGCCCACTTACAGCTAAGTGGTCTTAGTGCAGTCGTTTTGCTTTCGTAGTAAACTCAATATATTTTCTGTTCGGTGTAGTTGTATAAACATTATGTAGAGTTGTTTGCAGGTGTGGAGCAGTTGTAGTATGAATGATTAATATAAACTCTTTGCTTTGTTGTAGATACCAGTTCACAGATACAGATCTGAGATCAGTGGCTTGCATTATGTATGTGTGGTAGTGATTTAAAGCACCGGTTCTCTCCGGACGGCCTCTGGTGATTGACTGACCTGAGGATTCTGTATTACAGGAGGTCTTGATATCGGGCTCACATAACAAACACCTTCTGTCGCATATCTTCACGTATCTCAACAACTGCTGCTCAGATGGCTTTTACCTGTCCTGGTCTTCCTGCTCTCCAGAGGATGAACCCTTCCGATTTTATTGCCGGCATGATCTTTGTTCTCTCCTTGCTGATCTCTGTGATCGACTGTGAGACAGTAAAGAAGAACTTTCTGTCGTCTCTAACTCTCTCTGTGATCCATCATTTTAAACGTCGATATGTCCGAACACACAGCTGCTGTCATTAAGCTGGATTCATCGGACGACGTTGCAATTATAAAACAGTGATTTTATCAGCCGGCTGTCCGTCTCACTCCTCACCAAATGTTGGCTGTGATGCAGTTTTGTTGTTTGCCACCTGAAAAGAGGTCGAAGACAAAGAGATTCAGCCGTTTTCATGTTGTTCAGGTGTCTCACTGTGGATGTCTTTACTAAAACTGCTAAAAAATACTAAATCACATAAAAACTGTTTTAAAGTTTAAGGATTTCTTTTAGTTTCAGTCACTTGTTTTCTTTTCATCTGGTCTCTCTGGAAACACTGAGCGCTGCAGATCATGAAGGGAAGTTCAATATGTTACATAATGACACACATAATGTCATGTAATGTTCTCTCACACATACACACACATGCATCCTGCCTGCGTCACACACTGAGCACTGGCATCTTAATGAGAATATCTCACTACAGTAGAATAATGTAACTGTGTGTGTGTGTGTATGTGTGTGTACTGCAGTGTAAGCAGGTCTCATGTGAGTATGTGGCGTTATTGCCCATGACAGCACAGTGTGTGTGTGTGTATGTGTGTGTGTGTATTGACCACAAAGCACAAACCGGTGTCATTCGTCCTCGTATTGCCTGTGACAGCACACAGTCAGCTCAGAGCGACGCTGCGTTCGCTAAAACTGAATCAGCTGCGTGTGTTTGTTCATTAATCCACATTTAGCCCTAAGCTCGTTAAAAACACCGTGTTAAATCAACTCAGAAAGTCATTTTTATCGACTTCGCAGCTTTTATGTTTCTGTGAATATAAACACTTTTTCACTGACTCAATCTGATTGTTGTTTGTTTTGTTTAGCTTGTGTAGCTGTTTGCCAGAGGCTTCTTCTTCTCCTTTGGATTTTCAGTTGAGTCCTGTTGACCGACTCACTGGCGGCTCCAACAGTGCAAAAGTATTTAGTAATCTAGTAGAGATCCCATAGTTGGTTGGTTTTTGGTGAAAATGCATCTAAAATGATGCAGCAGACATGTAGAATATTTCCATCTGATGGGTGACGTGATACACAAAATATATGATACTGTTGTTGTTTCTGCTTCAACGTAAAAGCTACTTGAGGGGAAATCTTTTAAAATCCTGCTTCAGTCCGAGTTCCTTTTCGTTCTGCCTCTCAGTAAACTCTTCCTGTTGGGGTGTTTGATGTATCTGAACTGTTTCTGTTGTTGTGGACTGTTGAGGCCTGAATCACTGCCCTCTCACTACTACGACTCCCTGCAGGGCCTGAACACCAGCAGAGGGGGGTGAGGTGGGTGCATGATGGGGGATGGGTTGCCCGTAGCTACAGGCAAGATTTAAAGGGCCAGTGCCTGTTTTTTTTCTCCTCACGGCTCCCCTAAGATTGATGACATGAGGTCAAGAGGAGGAGGAGGAGGAGGAGGAGAGGGAAGGAGAGGGGGACTGAGGGGGAGGTACTGGGTCAAGAGCAAACCCAGAGGGAGAAACAGAGCCCCGTTTTGAAACCAGGTTCAACATGGTGTGGAGCTGAAGAGCTGGAGGAGCGTTGGATTTATCCTCCTGCATCGACAGCTTCTAAAATGCAAACCTCAGCAGGAACGTTTCACAGCAAACTGCACGAGGTGAAGATAAAACCAGGAACTTCCCGTCAATAAAATAATTACTGGATAAATATAAAGTTAATATTTATAGCAGCTGATCCGTCAAACTCCCTCTGAGGAGAACAGCACATTAGCACTGTGGCTCGATGGATGGCTCCGTCTGTCAGTCCTTTGGTCCAGACTGCAACGTCTTGACAACGATTAGATGGATTGTCATGAAATTTAGTTCAGACTTTCATGTTCCCCAGAGGATGAATCCTACTGACTTTGTTGCTCCCCTTACTTTTCCTCTAGTGCCATGTTAGCATGTTGATGTTAGCATTTAGCTCAAAACGTCACTGTTCAGCCTCACAGAGCTGCTTGAGGAAAGGTCATGGGGTCATTAAAGTCTGAAGGGTTCACACTGTGGGGAGCCGAACTTCATTGACAATGTAATTTCAACACAAACACAGTCAGAGCTGTTCTCTGCAAACTGCTGTGTGTGTGTGTGTGTGTGTGTGTGTGTGTGTGT
>NTHP01000762.1:126345-140878 GCA_003416845.1 Oplegnathus fasciatus
CTAGAGCACCAAATGTGGATTCATTACATACAGTGAGCAGCTGTTTTAGGAACTTACTGAGACTTTTTTAAACATGAAACTATATATTTGTGTTTTTAAAGATTTACGTCTTCAGTAGGAACCAGTGGGCTCGGAGCTGACATTTTGTAACACAGATTCAAGTACAGTTGGAAACCTAAAGAAAAGGCATCAAGGCAATAGTGTAATCGAATGGACGTTCATTTCAGTTTTGTTAATAAACCTCCATAAAAAACGATTAATTCTGTTAACTGTAACGATCTTACTGTGATACTCAGAGAAAAATGTGATTTAACATTTTAATATTAGTCAGGTGTCTGTCCAGATGGATGTTTTTCTCCAGTGTGGCCCTGATGTCCAGCAGTGTTTACAGTAACTGAGCTGCAGTGTCGACGTTTCATTATACTCATTGCTCTCTCTAATATACGGCTGTAGCTCAGCTGACCTGCTTTCTCAGCGATCAATATTGTGGGTAGACGAGGAGACCCTGTTTTTATTGTAACCCCCCCCCCCTCCTCCACACACACATACATCATTAGCTCTGGAAGAGGCCTGCAGAGATTTCTTTGTGTGTTCTGCTGTGAAAGAAAGAGATAGAAGACGCTCACATGTTGTAGAATAAAACTGTTTGGGACCCCGCAGGCTGGAGAACGTACATGCTGAACAGTATTCTGCAGCGGGAGTTGAACCTCTAAACCTGAGTGTTTTCCTAAAGGTCTCTATGAATTTGTTTTAACAACAGAATTTTCTTTTGTGGTTTTAAGATTTTTCACATGAGACGTGACTGTGGTGGAATCCAGCGTCAGCAGGAACTTGATTAGAATATAAATGAGAGCTGGAAAGTAGTGCTGCATTCGACTGTTAGTCAGAACTCAGTGTTCTGTGCTTGGTAGGAAAAGTACTCATTAGGAAGTTCAGTACTGTTTATTCAAACCAGAGTTCAAACTTTTACATCAGTCAAGACACAGATGCACTTACATTGTTTGGTTAAACTTAAACATTTGTACATTTCTGGTGGTTATAAGCAGCCAAACAATGCTGAATGGTAATGCTGCTTTCATGCCATGTCAGCAGAATGGGAAAAATAGGAAAACCTCCCGTTATTCTGACTTGGGAGCGTTCACACTTTATTCCAAATTGGTTACGCCCATTGCTAGGATTGTATCCACAGCATCTAAAAAGCAACAAAATAGCTACTTTTGCAGTATTTATGATAGCTTGTTAAGAATTGAAACCAGATACAAATAAACAATTTATAGTTTTTTATTAGCTGAATCAACTGTATTAGAGTTAATATTAGATTTTGATACATGTAACTGTCACTGATGGAGGCATTGCAGCCATTCTGCCAACAGTTGGCTGACACTTTTGTTGTTCTTTTCACGAAGTGGGAGATATCATAGCTGTCAGAAATTCTCCAACTTGAAATTATAAGTAGGAGGCAAAGTGAACAATTTGTCCCACTCCACTGCTCGTAATTCCGGTCTGAATTATATGGTGTAAAAGCAGCATTATAGCATGTGTGGAGTCTCACACCAGGTTAATAAAATAAACCAATGCAGGATAGAATACAAAGACCGCAAAATGGAATGAAAAATGAATACACTCAAGCCAATTAGAATTTTATTTTTAAACATACATATCACTGTAGAGCTACTTTTAGGTTCAAGTTTGACCTACTGTACTATATGGATGGCAGAGATGGGAAAGACTCCCATGTTACAACTTGCAAGGGTTCACATCCTCAGACAACTTCAGAGTTAGTAATGTGAGGACTGAAATACTGGACAGTAACAATATACTGTACAATACAGTATAACACTATATCCATTCAATTTGTGTGTCACGACTGGATGCAGGATTGGAACCAAACGCGGACAATTCAGACGATATTTAGTGCTAAACTTTCAGAAAGTAATCGTATGAGTTGGATGTTGATGTGAATGATATGTACAAGTTGAAAACTGGCACTTATGGTAACTCCAACATGATATGATTGTGACATTAGCCGCCTGTGTGTGTGGGCACAGATTTACAATGCAGTAAACTGTCATCATGGGCAGTTTGGGTTTGTCTTTGCCTTCACTTCAAAAATCGGTTTTAGATGTTAAACTAGTCTTGTTTAAATCCTGTCTGATGGCTCAAGTTGCGGTGTGTTCTTATTTGTGTGTCAAATACTGTCACTATCTGGTTCTGGATGTGGTCAGTGGGCCAAAGCTGGCCTGGGTGCTGCTAAATAGAGCTCATTCTCAGCACAAAACAGTCCAATGGCTGGCTCCTCTGCCTTTTATTTTGTCCCCGAGTGGCAGATCACTAGGGCTGAGTAGCATCTGAAAATGTAAAATATTGTGTCATGTTTCAGTTCTGATATCTGAACTATGTTTTTTTTCAATACCTTACTGTGAGAAATATGAGCATGATTTTCTACAAAGTCGCTTTTTTTTCATTGAATAAAAGAAGCCAAGGTTGTCAAATGTTGTCTAAACACAAGCAGACGTACAAGAACTTTGTCTGAATGAGATGCAGTCACAGAAACTGGTGAAATGATGATTAAAATCAGGAACAATTCTGATCAAAGAATAAATCAACAAGATTATGAATCTGACCAGACATTTGATACATATTGATACTAAAACTACAAACACAGTTCTCCTTAAAGAGTCCACCTTTCTGTCCGGGATCATGAGCTCTTTTAAAGGAGTTCCTCAGGGAACCGTGTCGGGTCTCTTGCGGTTTCAGGATTCAGGATGTGTTGGATTTTGTGGTATTCAGTTCATATGTTGAGAATGTGATGTTTTAGCTTGGCCGGCGTTCACACTGCAACGACACATACCTGCAGCAGGAAGAGGCGAGCTGTCACTGCAGCTTTACGACCAGAGAGAGTGAGAGACGGAGGGGTCATAAAAGAAAGGGAGGGGAGAAGGAAGAGGGGTGAGGGGATAGAGAGATACAGAGGAAGACGAAGAAAGAACAGTTTGTACTTTATCAGTTTTATTAGTGTTTTAACTTATTAATTATGGGTAAATACTCAGGATTCTTAAGAATATATTCTATTGTATACTTCATTTAAAACAATACGTTTTGAAAGCAAATTATCTTTTACTTAAATATGTTGCTAATTAGTTCACTTGCAGATTTAAAAAAACAAGATGACTGTTATTAAAAGCGTTCATGGTATACATGATACATTTTGTGATTTGAAGTCAAGCATTGAATCATCTCAGTTTGAATGTTCAGAGAGAGGGAGACTTTTCATAAATTAGGCCTGCTGAGCCGTGAGCAGTCTGCCAATGAATATAAAACTAATTTTATGGCCAGAACTGTCATCATAACTCTCTCCGTAACACACACACACACACATTGGCAAACATACAAAACACACAGAGAAACACATAAAAGTCATTAGCAGAGAGCTGGTAATGTTGTGTTTATTCTGGCTTGCAGCAGAGCAGCTAGAGCACCAAAAAGTAAGAGAACCAGCCTCCAGACATTTAAAACAGCCAGTCACTTTATCAGCAATTTAATAATTTGATTATAACCACATTAAGATAACAGCCTGATTATTGCAGTTAAATCATCTTCGCTGGGTTTTCTTAGAGGCCTTGAGGTCAACAGTTAACACACTGAGTTACACATCAGTGTTTCATGGTAGTGTTGCGTATCAACCACATTGTTTTTGTTGTCTTAATTCTTGTGAGGCACAACAAGAGATCTGTGCTTTGCACAGGGTCGTAGCCAGGACTTTAGAAATACTGAGGTCATGAGTTCTAAAATGTGCAGTGTATATGTAATTATTTGTATTTTTCATATTTTATATTTTTGGTTGGCTATTCCGAATATATTCTGCAGGTTTTATTTAAATGGAGCAGTAAATTTCTCTGGAAATCAAAACTCACCTAACCAAACTGTAATTTTAATGAATAAGTTAATTATCAGTCTCAGAACTATTTTCCCTGTAATTAGTACAGATTAGTTTCTTTCCAAGACGTTTGCTGGGAAGTTAAAAGGAAATTGCAGCCTTGTAAAATAAAGCTTCACCATTTTATTTTCCAGTATGAAGCTGTTAAAGCTGTTTCAAAGCGCTCTCCCCACTGACAAGAATAACATTCTCATGGAGAAATGCAGAATGCCTTTCTTTAATTGATTGATTTATTTATGCTGCAAATGTAAATTTACTGAGTATAAACTACTGCAATCAGCCTTGAAAATACCCACAATGTGTAAGTTTTAAATAAATTCCAAATTAATTCATTAATTAATACTGATTGTGATAGGCTGAGAGAGAGCTGCCAATCAGGCAAAAAATCCTCAAATATGCTTTTTATTACGCCTTATTATCTACTTAAGTTAACAATGAAAACACTTAAAAACACGAAATAATTGGATTATAGCTCATAATCATTATTTCCATTAAGATGTTTATGTAGGTTGTGTGTTTGTGACCCGAGATAGCCACGAGGTAGAATTATTTCTGCTGTAAGACACTGATTTTACAGCTTCAACATAGGAGAGAATGTGTATGTCCCCACTCTGTAGCGCAGCTTGAACCGCCGATAATATGTACGTAAGAGTGTATAAGACAGAGTGGCGCATCTTACCAGTTGATAATCTTTACATCCTCAAGCTGGTGGATTTTGTTCCTCAAAATGGTGTTTCAGAAAGTTTTACACCTGTTGTTGTTTTGAATGTTTTGGGAAGAAATTTGGTGTTTTGGGTTGATATGATAAAATCAGGGAATAAATCGTTAAAGGTTCATTGCACCAACATTACAAAAAACATATTTTCTCACCACTAATCACTTGAGAGAAATGACGAATTATATTTCTTGTAATCTTTTACCCTTTTTAAGGTAGATGTTCTCCAGGTTCGGATGCTTTTACAGTCACATAATTACAAATAGTTTGCTCACTGAAACGTGCAGAATAAGCCAGTAACCAGTGTTCAGTCAGTCATGTGGGACTGTTGGTTTTCCCCTGATAAGCTGTGCAGGCATGTGTGTGTTTGTGTGTGTGTACCTGGACAGATAAAGTGTTATCTTGCTATTTGGGCCCAAATAGCATGAGCAAGATAACAATAGAGTACAGGACACTATCAAAACACACTCTGCGGGGATGTGTCCAGCTCCTTTCAAACTGTCCAATCAGACTCCGGCGTTCTCCGTGGTCATGGTATAGAATAACAGCAGTAAATGGTAGAGTGTTGGTCTGCATTGTGTTTGGTCGGCTGTAAAGTTTGGTGCCTCGCTGTGACAGATGGGGGGGTCCACGGCTCTCTTTCATTGACAAACTGACGGCTCCCAGGGGCCCAGACTGCCCCCTCTCTCCCTCCTCCTCCTCCACTCATTTGTTTCCTCGCTCGCCCTCCTCTCTCCCTCGAGGACCAGAGGAATGACTCTCCCTCTGCTGCCATTTGTCCAGGGATGGGGGGCCCAGTCTGGGAGTGTGTGTGTGTCCTGTCTGGTCTCACAGAGATGACGGGGGCAGATGTTGTCTGGACAACAACAACAAAACACACACACACTCTTATGCTGGTTGTCTTATCTGGTGGTTCCTCTCCAGCTGTGATTTGTTTGGATTACATCAACAACTCCTGTTATCAGCTGTTAAAACGTGAACAGTCACGTGCACACTTGGCCTCGTGCACACTCACATGTGGTTTTGTAGACTTGAGGTCTGGTGTTTTGTCTGCAGCAACATTTCTCAAATTGTGGTGCGATGCAGGGTCCCCCAGGGGACATTTGGGGGTGTTCCAGTGGGCTCTGAAATGGTTTTAGGGGTTCTTGAGGGGGTTTCAGGATTTCATTGGTGGGTTTTAAGTGTCCTTGACAGGGTTCAAGGAGTTCTTGAAGGAGTTCCAGGAAAACACCAGTGGTTTTATTGGTCCTCAAGGGGTGTCTTTGTGTCTTTTAGGGGTTTCACTGGTTTTTGAATGTGACCCAGGACTCCACAGGGGGTTGTTGGTGGTTCTTAAAGGTGGTGTAGGGGCATTTTAGGGGGTTCTGAGGCTACTTGAATGGGTAATAGGGGTCCACGAGGGAGGTTAATTGATCCTTGAGTGGACCTCAGCAGTGTTCGAGGGATTCTTGAGAGGGTTCTGGGGTCTTTGGTGGGTTTCAGGCTCTGTATAGGCGGTTCTAGGCTACTTTAAGAGGTTTCAGGGTTCCATGTGAGAATTTATTTGTCATTGAGTTGGTCTCAGCATCTTCTAGGGTGTCCCAGGGCTTAATGAGGGGGTTACAGGGCTATATCACAGTGATCAAGAGAGGTTTTTAAGGTGTTGGAGGTTGTTGTGTGGGTGTTTTAGGTTGTGATACTCCTTTTTATAGAATTCAGGGAGTCCTTGATTTGTCCAAGGGTGCCGTAGAGGGGCCACCAAAAAGTTCTTGAAGGGTGTTTTAGTGATCTTTGACACCTCTGTGGCAGGGTTCTAGGGGGTTAAAGGGATCCGAGTAGGTTCCTCTTCGATTCCACTATGTCTTCAAGTTGAAGCATGGTTTATTAGAAGGTTCCTGTGATCCTTCAGGTTGTTTGTAGAGGTTTGGGGTATTTTAGATGTCCTCAAAAGAGGTTCTTGAGGGAATTCCAGGGGTAGATTTTCAGCTGCTTCCAAAGGGGGTTCTTTGATTCTATCAACTGTCTTTTACCAGGGCTCATTTGAAAGTGTTCTAGGTATCCTTGAGTGTACTCTTGTAAATAATGATATAGTTCTAGGGTTTCTTACAGGGTTTGTAAGAGGGTTTTGTGGTTGATTGGGGTTCTTGTGGTCTTTGTTGGGGCTCCATTGTTCTTTGAAGAGGCTTTTATGAGTTCTTGAGCAGAAACAGAAAGATTTCAGCTCACAACTGTGGTGAAATGTTGTTTCTCTGGTTCCCATTGAAACAGAGTTGGATAAAAAAAACAGTAGCTCCTTTTATTAACTTCAAAACGTTTGGTTTCGTTTTCTTTGTCATGGTTTAAATGGAATCTGACACCTGCTGACAGATTCACAGAGCTGCAGCTGTTTGCAGCTCACAGGTTTACAAATATACAGATGTCGGCTGTAATTCAGATTCCAGTACAATGAGCATATGTGCAGAATGTGTTGACTGTTCCCATGGGAACAAGCTAACAGATGGCTGCTGGTTTAATGAGTAATCTGCAAAAAGCATATGTACAGAAGTATACACAGGGAATCCATAAGGACACTTAGATCATAAAGAGTGTACAGGAGCAGTTCAGGACAAGAGGATGGAAGGAGGAGAATTCAGAGACAAGACGTGAATCGTTTCTAGAAAGGCTTTTCTTTTGTACAAATGTGTTTTCCACAATATTCACAATATATGTTTCAGACAAAGTGGGGTTTTTAGGCATTGGGTTTCTGAAACTGTATGTTGAACATGATTTGTGTCTTAAGGTTTCCTTGTTCATTATTTAAAGGTTACTGTTCAGCAGCTGGCTAGGTCAGTCTGTCATTCCAACACTTTGGTCCAGACGGGAATATCTCAAAAACTATGGGATGGATTGCCATGAAATTTTGTACAAAGATTAATGGCTCCCAGAGGATGAATCCCACTGATTTTGGTGATTTGGTGACATTTGTAGTTCAAAGTGAAATATCTCAACAATTATTGGATGGATTGTGATGAAACGTGCTTTTCTCCTCAGGATGAACTGTAATAACTTTGGTGATCCTCTGACTTTTCATCTAGCATCATCGTCAGGTTAACATGTTAATGTGTCCAATACTTTATGACCAAATGCCTGCAGAACTACAGACATTCCCATCAGACTCAGCTGTACTTTGTGTTTAGTGGATACAAATGTTAGCATGCTTACATGCTAAACTAAGAAGATGAACATGGTAAACATTATACCTGCTAAACACATTGTTTGTATCTGTGACGTGTGTCTGTGTTGTTGATGTGTGTCTTGGTTTGCTTGTGTTTTACTTATATCCAGCGACTTTTCTTTTCTAAATGCCAAATTTTTGAGCTTGGAAACAGTTTGACAAAAAGTCCTAACTCGAAGTCCAATTACTTGCTTTTTTCTGAAGCTTTCAGCTGTGATATATGGTTGAAAGGTAGTAAGTGGATCGTTGAGGAGGCTACAGATACCTGACAAAGGTTTTGCTTGTAGCAGCAAAAAAGCTGTAACCAGAAAGTGGTGTAGAGCTGATCCTGCAAGGAAAGAGCAATGGTTTGATATTCTTCAGGTCATTTGCTCTGTGGAGAAGTTGAATTGGAATTTTTAGAGTTAAAGGAAATATTTTTCACACACTAAATCAAGAAAAGTGGACAATTTACATAAAAAGATATTGTGAACAAGTAGCTTATTTATTTTTAATGTGCAATAACCAGAAATCAGAATGCATATTAGAGCTGCATCAATTTGATTTATCGGTTAGTCGATTAAAAGAAAATGAATTGGCCCCTATTTTGGTAATCAATTAATCATTTCAGTCATTTTTCAAGCAAAGTGCCAAATTCTTGCATGTTCCAGCTTCTCAAATATGAGGATTTATTTTGCTTTGTTGCTTTTTTTTTGGCCTGTTTTGATCATATATGATAGTTAATCAAATATTTTGCGGTTTTGGACTGTTGGTTGGATAAAACAAGCAATTTAACAACACATTGAGCTCTGGGAAGTTGTGATGGATGTTTTTCAGTACTTGTTGATGTTTCATAGACTGAACGATAAATCGATTAATTGAGAAAATTGACAGATTAAAAATTGTTAGGTGCAATCATGATTTATATACATGTCTGACAACCAGTTGTTCTGTGTTGTATTTGTGCTATTGTCACATGTTGCTAGTGCCACACCTGAAAACCCACAAAAAATGAAGGTTTATTATACTTTCTATTAAAAACAGAAAGTTAGTAAGTGGACCTTAAGCTGAAACGTGTGTGTGGTTAAAGCAGCAAAGCAGTTTTCTTCATTTGCTTGTGTTTTGTCTTTTTGCTTTGGATTTCATAAGTTGCATTGTGTTAAGCTCTCTCAAGCAAAGCAGAAATATATTGTTTTTGGAAGGTTTTCGATCATTAAAACTAACATTTAGATTAAAGTAAGGAAAGCTGAACGGGCAGAAGTAAAGAGATGCGTAGTGAATTACGTTGTGTCCTGTCTCTGGTGTTCGCTCTCTCCAGCGATGAGGCCCACTGTCTTGGAGGTCAACTCTATTGTCTGCAGTCCTGTGTGCTGTCAGGGCCGACCAGACTGTGATTGATGGCACTTACAGCTGGTGTGTGTGTGTGTGTGTGTGTGTGTGTGTGTGTGTGTGAGTTTGGGGAGGGGAAGCCCGTTTTGGGATCCAGCTGGAAGGAAGCCAGGACTTGGCTGAGAGTAGGAGGAGAGGGAAAGTGAATAGAGCAGAGAAGGGAAGTCTAAAGGCCTGGTCACTTCGAGGCAAAATCAGTTCATTTCAACGGAATCACTCGCGAGGCAAAGTAAATGTGTGCACATTTTTTTGCGTCAAGTTCAACGTTATTGCCGTTGGCCAGTACAGAGCCTTGACGTCACTTCCTGTCTAGCTTCTGTAATTCAACATTTCTTTCATCGGTCTTTGTGGAAAAAAAAGAAACATGTTCCTGGGAGATGAATTAGAAACTGAAACCTTTGTGATTTTAACAAAGTTAAACAACTTTTACTTTGTGAGCACAGAAAAAACTACAGCTCCCATGACATTTTCCAAGGACAGCAGAGTTCACTCAATTCAATTTCTACTTATAGATTGATTAAAACTGCTCTATAGTTCTGTACCTGATCGGTGGAGACAGCAGCGACATGAATCACAACCTGCATGTCAGTCGGGATCATAATAACCATTTATTCAGCTCACAAACTATCCTGCAGATTCCTCTGTGTGTGTGTGTGTGTATGTGTGTGTGTGTGTGTGTGTGTGTGTGTGTGTGAGAAAGAGACCATGACCTCTTGCATGTGAATATCACAAAGGCAATTAATGATATGGGTCTATGTGTGTGTGTCCATGAAGAGTTCCCATGGC
Source organism: Oplegnathus fasciatus (assembly GCA_003416845.1). Lineage (NCBI taxonomy): Eukaryota > Metazoa > Chordata > Actinopteri > Centrarchiformes > Oplegnathidae > Oplegnathus > Oplegnathus fasciatus. Next base: position 136,345 of record NTHP01000762.1, read on the forward strand.
TTTGCATCTCATATGTTGCCCTATGATCTCCGTAACATATGCACACACACACAGACCTTCTCTGCCAGATGCCTGTGTGTGTGTGTGTGTTGGTATATACGTGTGTGTGTGTGTGTGTGTGACCCTTGACCCTCTGTCTGGAGCGCACAAAGGCTCTTAATAATTCGTATGTGGTCATTTTGCATGATAAAGTCGCGCACACACACACTTTTAGCGATTTGCATTTCACACACATCCGTATCCATATCATCAAGGAAACACAGGAGGTCAGAGGTCACACACTTTCACACACACACGCAGTATAGACATGTTAATGTGTGTGATGTGATTATGTGTCTGAGTTGTTGCAGCTGGAAGATGAGACTGAACCACTGAGAGTTTGGATCCTTTCTGGTCTTTTCTCACACTCGGCACTAAAACGTGACGTCGCTGCTTTTCATAACAATACTACAGCTGTCACTGTTGATAACATATGATATGAAAATTTGTGGTTTGCATAGTAACATTTGTGCCAGGGTCAAAGGCCATGAGAACACACTGGATCTGCAGTAGGAGAGATTTTAAAGGATAATTCTGGTTTATTCCTTCTTCTAGTAGTGTTGTCCATCATGTCTGTCAGTTAAAATCAACACTGTACTCACCAAGTTAATATCTGAGACCTAAAAAGAAGCGTGACAGGTCAAGAAACACGAGCAGACAGACCAACAGATTATCCATGCATCGATTTGGATCCTTTTTTTAAAACAGTCCGTCATGAGTCTGACCGTGTTACAGCCGTGTAATGCTAAATCTATAGAGGATTCTACTGTTAATGATATTCTCCACAGTAACTGAACACTGGTCTGTGCAGCCGCTGTGTTCATGTTATTTTAGTCACTGATAGAGAGCGGCGGTCTGAGTGTTACTAAAGAAAAAGCAGCAGATAACTGACTCTGTCTTCAACCTGCTTCATGTTGTCTCCACTCTCAACAATTTCCTGCACCTGGAGAAGCTTTGGTGCAACAGATAATTAATACATGAAGAGAAAACTCCCACGACATCTGGCGGGAAAACTTCAAAGACCATCATGCTCTATTGTTGACCGCCATGTTGTTCTAGAGGTCTGCTCGATAAAGACATTCACACATAAGGCTGATTAGCATATATATATATATATATATTATGTGTGTGTGTGTGTAAGAGAGATGGCTGACCTTTCCACTCTCAGATCAGACATGTTAATGTGTTTCTATTCCTCTCCTGTGCCCTCACAGGCCACCATAGGGGCGTCGCCATGGAAACGTTCACTGCCATATGGATATATGATGGTGGTGGGTTTCGTATTTGGGTTGTGCGTGTGCAGTTAGTTATTGAGAAACGGGGTAAGTGGCTCGTCGTCATGGAGGGACAGCAACATTTTTCCAAGAGTTGATGTTGGTAACTTTATGTTTGGTATGTTAAGTAGAAGTTTTGCGACACCCAGAAGTTACTGTTACCCTCATCTAACAGACGAGCGCTCACTCTGTATCGCTGTATCTGAGCTGTGTCTGCTGCGTTAAAATTCTGCTCATGCAAACTGAACATTTCCTGCTGCTGCTTCACATTAAAAGCTTTCCACTGGCAAACCACAAGAGGGCTTTTATTGTGAAGCAGCAACAAGAAGTGCAGAATTATTTGTCACTGGAGTTAGAAACCGACTGCTAACTCCATATTTGATAGAAAGCTGGTCAACACAGCAAGAAATAGATATTGTTTGGTGTTTTTAGCCATGGTAGCTCCATGGCTGTATGGCTGGCAACGTCTAATGGGTAGTCAGTCCACCCCTTTGGTCCAGACATAAATAACTCAACAGCTATTGGATTGATTGTCATGAAATTTCAAACGAACATTCATGCTCCCCTCAAGATGAATCCTACTGACTTTGGTGATCCTTTGACTTTTCCTCTAGCGCCACCAGCAGGTCGGAATTTGTAGTTTTGAGTGAAATATCTCAACAACTATTAGATGGATTGTCATAAATTTGGGTACAGACAATCATGTTCCGCTCAGGATTATTTTCTCTCAAAAAAGGGCCTATAAAACACAGTTTAGTGCAGAATAGTAGGTAGTGCTTATTGTGAGTCAAGACAAGAGGTAAAGATAATGTACTCTGCAGCAGTGGCGCTACCAAGGCCGCAGGTTGACATGGGAACCCTGCCGCAGTAAATGTATAATTCTGACTAAATCAAATCATATATCCTGTATGTTCATTACTGAAACTCTTCCTTGTTATTGATCATTGTTGTCCTCATATATGCCCATGGTTCACTTTTCACAGTGTGATTTTGTTTCTGGACAGAAGCTGCTTGCTCGATTAAAGTCCACGCACAGTTGAATCCATTCTGTAACCATCCTGTTTCCAGTTCATTAAAACGGCCCATTTCACTGCCAGGAGAGCAGATGTAATAAGGAATCATGAAGATTAGAAAAACTGGAACAATACGGGATAAAAAAAACAGTTTTGTTTGTTTCTGGTAAAAGAAAATCTGCAGCGAAAGAAGGTCCATTTGACTGAGGGGGTTAGGATCTCTGTGTTTCAGTTGTCTGGATTTAGTTGTGGTTTGATGGTTTGGAGTTAGAGGGAGAAGGAAGCTACTGTGGCTGGAAAACACCACCACAGCCTCTTTTGATCTGGTCTGAGGTCAGCTGATGGTTTCTAACCCCAAACCAGAGGAGGTGGAGGACTTAGAGGCGGTTTGTGACCTGAAGGCTGTGGGTTTGTATCTTGAATCCAGATCTAGATCCAGATGAGACTGCCGTTCATACTTACAAGGTTTACTTTATTGTCATTCAAGACCGTGCATGTGAGCAGAAAGAGACTGTGTTTACTCCCTGCTCCATGTGCGAAGTTAAAACTGACAACACATGAATGAAAACACATGAACCAACATGGACACGGACACAAAAAGACGACAACGACTCGCGTCTGTTGGTAGATGAAAAGCAGGAGACTGATTATTGCACAAATACAGCAGAACAAATGGCAGCAGCCGTAGTGCAAATGTTCCACTGCAGGCACTTTCACGGGGGACCAAGAACCTTTTGAGGGACTCAGGAACTGAACCTGCACTTTAACCAAAGGAACCAGGGACTTAATTTACTTCCTATAGGATAGTTCCTGGTGTAAAGCCAGACTAGGACTCTATAGCCATGCTAGTGGCTCTGTGAGACTGTATTTAGACACAGTCATTCTCACAATGACAATGCTGACATGCTGATGTTTAGTAGGTATAATGACTCTGTTGTTGTCTTCAGTGGAAACATAAACAGGAATGAATAAGTGGGAACTTAACTAGTGTAGTTTGGTTCTTGTGGTTGCACAGTTCCTGGAACTGTTTGGTTGCAAAGTGCTATTATTTCACCTCATGTTAAAAAATCTGAACTATCCCTTTAATACTGCATTAGCCAGAGAAAGAGGTGGCCGCGCTTTTACAGGCCGACAGATGTTCCCCCTGTTGTGTGTGTGTGTGTACATGCCTGTCTGCCTCTGCTCCAGTGTGTATTCATGCGTCTGTTTGCACATACGAGAGAGAGAAAAAGTCATAGAGACACGCGTGTGTGTTTGTGTGTTTCTCAGTAGAGTTTCAGTAGAAGTGGTCTCGGCTCGTTCGTCTCTTCCTGAACTTTCCGTAACTCGCTGCTCAACTTTTTAATTGAAAAATAAGTTGGACTAAATGTCAAGTGACACACACACACACACACTCTGACAGCTGCCTGGCCCATTAGCTCACAGATCTCCATGGCGACCAAAGTCGACCTCCAGAATACTGATGAGGGTTCAGACAAGGTACTGCTAACAGTACTGCTGAGTACTACTGCACTCAGCTGTGTACAATACTACACGGATAGAATACAGTACTAATGCAGTACAGTTAATAGTAAGTACAATGGTAGACACCAGTGGCAGTACTACGTTGATGATTTTTTAGATATCCCATCATGCAGCAGGTTTGACACAGATATATTTAAACAAAGAAAGATGATGCATTGAAGGTTCACATATGAAGCCAGTTTATTGGTCATGGTTAGTACTCTGTAGGCTGTCTGGACCTGGTTCTGTGGTCTCACCACACTTTTAAACACTAAAAACACCAAACAGGAGATGACCTTCAAACTCAAATCTTGCCTGAACTCTTCTCCTGGGTCTTTTCTCCAAAATGTTCTCCACAATTATAGAAGCAGCCTTTTTCATAAACGTGTTCATCTTGATCCTGTCATTGGCAGTAATGCTGTTCCTCAACAAACAGCAGCACCAAGCAAAGCCACTAAACTCTGATAGGAAACATTTAAACGTGGACTTCTTCAGTTTGTTTCCATTCGATCTTAATTTAAAATGCTGTGAGTGTAACAAACTGTCAATAGTGTCCGGAGCTGAGTGCATCGTTACACAAACAGGAAGTAGTATTAGTACTGTGACAGTACTGAAGATGTTGTTTTACTGCAGCTGTGCTGTTACTGTACTGCTGTCAGCTCACAGCTGTGCTGCACGGGACTGTGTGTGTGTGTGTGTGTGTGT
>NTHP01000762.1:153025-170088 GCA_003416845.1 Oplegnathus fasciatus
AGTAGCAGCAGCATTAGTAGTCATAGTAGTGGCAGCATTAGTAGTCGTAGTAACAGCAGCATTAGTAGTCGTAGTAACAGCAGCGTTAGTAGTCGTAGTAGCGGCAGTAGTAGTCGTAGTAGCGGCAGCAGCAGTAGTAGTGGCAGTAGCAGCAGCATTAGTAGTCATAGTAGTGGCAGCATTAGTAGTCGTAGTAACAGCAGCATTAGTAGTTGTAGTAACAGCAGCAGTAGTAGTAGCAGCAGCAGCAGAAGTAGTAGTAGTCATAGTAGCAGCAGCAGCGGTAGTAGAAGCAGCAGCATTAGTAGTCGTAGTAGCGGCAGCAGCAGAAGTAGTAGTAGCAGTAGCGGCAGCATTAGTAGTCGTAGCAGCAGCAGTAGTCGTAAACATAGTCATAGTAATAGTAGCATAGATGTGGAGTTGCTCATCGGGCTGCAGCACCTCCTGCTGGCTAAGAGTGGAACACAGTGGAAACAACATTTAAACTTGTAAATAATGTTTAATAAAAATATTTCAACAATCTCTTGTGGGTGCATTATTTAGTTGTTTGTTTTGTTGTTGTTCAAATGTAAACAAATGAAAAATTTGACGAATATATGTATGACATTGTACCACAAAGTGGCTATAGGATTATATGTGCATTACATGTGAAGATAAATGAATTAAAAATAATTTATTCTTGAACGTGTTAAAATATTTGCGTTAATGTATGTATGTCGTTGCACATTTGCTTGAAAGCTTGGCTTACTCAAAATACGTTTTTGCGAGCATGAGCAGAAGTAGCACCAATCATAGCAGTATTGTAGCAGTAGTACTACTATTAGTAGTAGAGGTAGTAGTAGAAGTTGAATTAGTTGTGTAGATACAGCCGACAGCCTTCTGGTCGCACGTCTTCCTCACAGAGAGATGAGAGAACAGTTTGNGTTATTATCTTGTTTCCACAAGTTATTATCTTGTTTCCACAAGTTATTATCTTGTTTCCACAAGGTATCTTGTTTCCACAAGGTATTATCTTGTTTCCACAAGTTATTATCTTGTTTCCACAAGTTATTATCTTGTTCACATAAGTCCATATCTTTATAGTCAATCATATTTGTATGATAATTTAGTCCTTTGTATAATTTACATTCAGCAATTCTAAAAACCCCTATACGTGCAATAAGTTCAACGTCATCGTTTTCAAAGAACATAGCAGCATGGCTCTTGGGATGGCAGTGTTGGTTGGTATCTTAACAATTATTTGACAGATTGTCAGGACATTTTGTTCACACATTCATAGTCCCCAGACGATAAAAACTAACAGGTCCACATGTCCAACACTTGAGTTAGTGACAGGATCCCAGTCACAGAGGTTTGATTGGATTATTTCTAACAGCAGAGGCTGATGGACTTTCTCTGTCTCCGTCTCTCAGACAGGAGTGTGTGGCCACAGAGGAGAGTCCTCAGGTCTTCTTTTGCTGCTGTGAAGGAAACTTTTGCAATGAGAGGTTCACACACCTGCCTGACGTAACTGGACCACGTGAGTCTGTCTTTGGATTGGATAGTGTGTGTTTGTATGTCATGGTGTGTGTGTGTCCCATCTGTATTCAGTGTGTGTATATATTTAACACATATTTATTCATATCTTTTCTAACATTTCTTGAATCTGTTTGTGTTTAATTATGTGTTGGCATTTTAATGAATACTTTTTGTATATGTGAATTTTTTCTGGTGTGTGTGTGTGTCAGTGATCAAAGCCCCGCCACCCAGCGTCGGCGTGTTAAACGTGATGGTTTACTGCCTGTTGCCCGTCACCATGCTGTCCGTCGCTCTGCTCACCGCCGTCTGGATGTACCGACACCGGAAACCTCCGTACGGACACGTGGACATCACTGAGGTGCACACACACTTTTACACACATGTTAGTACTTGTGGGGACTTTGGTTGCTGTGATTCATTCCCACACACCTTAAATGTCACCCACCCTCAGACTGCTCCTTGAAGAATTAGTTTTTGCAAAAATGTTTGAAAAGTTATTTAGAATCTTTATGTTTTATTCTGCGGGAGGAAGGAGGGAAGAGAGGACAGAAGGCAAAAAAGGAGGAAGGAAGAAAAGCAGTGAGTGAGGGAAAGGAGGAAGGGAACGGCATCCTCATGTTGAAAGTCTAAAATTCAAAATAGTTGCTAGAGAAGATAAAAAACAATAAAAAAGAAAAATATACCCACATACACATTGTCTCTCTCATGGACACAGTGAAAACATGATGTCACAGCGCCATCTGGCGGCAGTCTGGTGGTACTGCAGCTGTTTTTCTGACAGCAAACCGAGAGAATGGAACTGTACATATCACAATAAACACATCACAAATCGGATATGAAAAGTGCATGTCCTCTCTAATAATCAGTAGATTATTTATTGTCTTTTGTCTTATAATTATTATTTCAGTATCTGGGTCATTTAATGCAGCAGAATCAGAGTACTTTTGTATCTTGTCACCTGCAGCCGAGTCAGTATGATGGAAATTTTCATACATCATTCACCTCCTTGCCTGCTGTTCTGCTGATATTCTACATTTGAATTTGTAATTTTGGTGATGAAATCAAACCCGGCTCTCCTGTCTTTGTCCTCCAGGATCCTGGTCCTCCTCCTGCCTCCCCCCTGCTGGGTCTCAAGCCTCTGCAGTTGCTGGAAGTGAAGGCCAGGGGGCGCTTCGGCTGCGTCTGGAAGGCCCAGATAATGAATGAATATGTGGCCGTCAAGATCTTCCCCATCCAGGTTCAGACTCAAGAAGTTTTCTTGCTGATTGCCCCTCAATGTGTTGTTTATACGTTAGAAACTGTTTCACATCACCTCTTGTTCCTCCTCTCCTCTTGCTCCTCTTTTTCCTCCTCTACCTCTTTCTGACAGAATAAGGAGTCGTGGCAAAATGAGAGAGACGTGTTCACTACACCAGGTATGAGGCATGAAAACATCCTGAGGTACATCGCTGCAGAGAAACGAGGGAGTCACCTGGAGGCCGAACTGTGGCTCATCACCGAGTTCCATGAGAGGGTGAGAAAGAGGAGGAGGGGTACAGACTTTTCATGGGGTCCATAATTTAATATTCTTTCATTGTAACTTGTTAACACAGTGCTGCTCAACAGATGACAGTCAAATCTCAGATGTAGCAGTGTCTTTGAACACGCAATATGACAGTGTGTTGGTTTCTGCAGCTCCCCTCGGCTTTACAGAGCTTCATGAGTAAGTTTCAGCTCATTGTTAATCTGTCCGGCCACAACTTAACTTTACTTTGCTCTCATGGTGGTGAGAGTAAACCAAAAAAAAAGCCACTGTACACTACCTGCTCAGCAGCAGACAGCAGACAGACACAGTTAGAGAGCAGCTGGTGAACATAGTGGAGCATTCAGCAGCTAAAGAGACAGATATTTCCCTCAGGAGGTGGTGGAGACCAAANCAGAGCTAAAAGAGAGAGAATACTGGACTCACATTCATCAGGTGACACAAACACGACTCCACATGAAGGATCATGTTGGAACTGCTGGATGTGGAAATAAGCAACTGTTTGCTGTTATGTTCACTACTTGTTTCTGCTGAAAACAAGTGGACAACAATCAGTTTGAATATTTAAACTTTCTAATGCAGATCAACTTGTTTCAGGTATCTGTGGAAACTTTGGGATCTCTGCTAGACTTTAAAATATAGTTCAGTAAGAAGGAGTCAGTTATAGACAGAAATGACTTGATTGGTTTGATGTGGTTTAGAATGAAGACCATACAAACTGTGTGTGTGTGTCTCTGCAGGGCTCTCTGTCAGACTTCCTGAAGGGAAACATTGTCAGCTGGTCCGAGCTGTGTCACATAGCCGAATCGATGGCATGCGGCCTGGCTTACCTTCACGAAGACATCCCCCGACAGAAAGGAGAGGGACCCAAACCGGCCATCGCTCACAGGTATGCCTGCAACAAAAAACTCCACTGTTAGGTCATTGAATTAACGTTTAAGGTCACGTAGCTTCACCTGCTGCTCAAACAATGAAGGTCTGTAGAAATTCTTATCAGTCATTTGGATATTGGAGATTAGCTCCCAGATTCTCTCTCAAGATGTCTAGAAACGTTTCCAACAAACACTTTATTTCTTAGAATTACTTTTTTTAAACTAAACCTTTGACTCTGTTTAACTGATTGCATATTCGTCATTTCATCACAGTAGGGCAGCTACATTATTTAAGGTCTACATGATAAATTATGTTAAAAGTTGTTTGGTGGAGGAGTTAAGGGCTTACTCTTTCCGAGGATGTCATCTATCATCTATTATCTCTGATGTCCATCATGAATAAACGCCCATAAATCCACTTAGAAATCATAGAAAAAAGATGCTCCTTATAACTACAGAACTTGCCCGAGAATCTTCATGTTTTTAAGTTTTCTTCAGTCTCAAAGTAATCCATTGGTAGTTGTCTGCACGTCCATGGGTACACTGCAAACAGGAGCTGCTAACAGCTGATTCAGCTACTTTTAATTAATGGAGACAATTTGACAAAATGTTAACAAATGTAGGCTAAAAAAAACAGGGATCAGGTTGTAGCCCACAGCTACAGTAACACACACACCCCCAAGCATTATGGGAACTGTAGTTCCAAAACTTATGCGATTATAGAGCAAAGAATAACACAGAAAACAAAGAATAACAATAATATGAATTTTAATATTAATATGAAAGCTCAGAATGTGTCAGCAACATGGTTGTTATATTCCTTATATGACTGGGGGACCCTGTTTTGATGTACATGACTCTCTCTGTGTCTCTCAGGGATTTTAAGAGTAAGAACATCATGTTGCGTTCAGACCTCACAGCGGTGATCGGTGACTTTGGTCTCGCCGTTCTCTTTGAGCCAGGGAAACCGCCTGGAGAGACACACGGACAGGTGAGCTGCTCTGACTGAAGGTGGCTGTCAGTTAAACACTGAACACTGTTTCATGTATGTGTGTTGTGTTTGTGTCTGTCTGCAGGTAGGAACCAGGCGCTACATGGCTCCGGAGGTTTTAGAAGGAGCCATCAACTTCCAGCGAGACGCCTTCCTCCGAATTGACATGTACTCCGTGGGTCTGGTGCTGTGGGAGCTGGTGTCCCGCTGCAAGGCTGCTGATGGTAACACACTCACACAGACACACACACACACACTCACACTCACACACACATCACTCATCGTAAAAAGCTGATTGAGAAAATAAGTTGTCACCAAACATAATTTTTTTTAGTATCAAACACAAACACAACCTGTAAAGCCGTAAAAAATGTAACACTACTGTCTGTGCCATGTTTTAAACAAGTGTGTTGCCACATGTGCAGCTGATGTTGTCAACATGTTTATAGTCTGATTTCAGGAATCAATACATGGTATAGAAAAGCATGTATCATAATGAATCCTGGTACTTTTAGGCAGAAGCAGCTCTTGATACCCGACTAACAGCACGTTTTACAGCCGCAGGCGACACGAGGCAGCTGCTGTGACGCTGAATATTCACACAGGTGTTTTACTATAAACTACCTTTAACAGACAATGACACACCCTGACTGAGTATGTGTGTGTTACAGGTCCGGTGGATGAGTACATGCTGCCGTTTGAGGAGGAGGTCGGTCAGCATCCGTCACTGGAGGACCTGCAGGAAGTCGTCGTCCACAAGAAGATGAGACCGGCCTTCAAAGACCTCTGGCTCAAACACAGCGTGAGTGTGTATATATGTGTGTGTGTGTGTGTGTGTGTGTGTGTGTGTGTGTATTTGGAACATGCCTTTATTTTGAAGCATAAGTCTCTCATAGTATTCAGTGTATTTCCCTCCACTGAAAATGAAACGATCAAGTTATATTTTAGTCAGTTGTATTTTGTTTTTCTGCCTCCGTCTTTCTCACACCAAAACAAAGAATTAGAAAATAATAATTGAATCTGAATGTAATTTTTGTGACTTGTTCTTGTGTTTTCTTCTCCTGCTGCTCTGTCTGCAGGGTCTGGCTCAGATCTGTGAGACGGTGGAGGAGTGCTGGGATCACGACGCCGAGGCTCGATTGTCAGCCGGCTGCGTGGAGGAGAGGATCTCCCAGGTCCGCCGCCTCACCGCCACCATCACCCCGCCTACCTCCGACCACCACGCCCTGCTGGTCTCAACGGTCGCACCTGTTCCCATGGTAACCAATGTGGACCTACCGCCCAAAGAGTCCAGTATATGAGGGAAAGTCAAAAGAAAAAGAAACAAAACAAACAAACTTGCTTTGGAGGCCTGACGTTACCGGTGATTTTCCTGAAGTTCGGTTCAACTTCCTGTGAAAACAACCGAATTCACTAAAACACACACGAACACGCACACACACACGCATCATCTTTTCTCAGTGGAATTTTACAACCTAAACCAGAAATACGGCGTGAAAGCAGCTGCTATTTGATCTCTTTGGACTTGTGTTTTTGAACTCTTATCCTTCTTTTCTTTGATTCTTTCTCTCTTCGTCCTTTTGGACAAATCTTACCAGCACACGTCCTCGCTTTTCTCAAGTTTTCCTCTCAGTCTTGAGTCATTCGTGTCTTTTTTTTAACCAAGTGTGTGTGTGGGTGTTTTATGAGAAAACCAAGCAAACATGCACACACACACACAAACACACACAGGAAAACCCAACACTGAAACGCATTCAGGTCCCGACTCAGTGAATGCTCTTCTATCTCCAGGTACCTCAGCGACGACTTTCATTACTTTCGCAGATTTTATACCATTTTCCTCGTGCATTCTTCCCTCTGCTGTCTTCTACTCCTTCTCCTGATCTGGACTTATCTACCTACCTGGCAACTTTGCAACCGCGTCACCTAGCAACCACCTACCATCAACCTACCGTTGGGATGTTTTTTTACTACAATGCTGCAAAACCCTTGTAGGAACGCGATGACTGTTACACAACAAATGCCGACAGCAAACTTTATATAATTTGTTACCTTTTCTTGGACTTTTTTTCTTTTCTATTTTTCTCCTGCGACCACACGCTACTATTCACACACGACAAACCTTCGGATCCAACGGGTTGTATCCAAAAAGACAGGAAACAGGAAGTGAGGTCAGAAAGAAAGACGCGGAAAACAAAAGCCAGAAAGACTGGAGAGTGTTTGTTTTTAACGTGAAGGTTTCCCTTCTCTCTCTCTCTTTTTTTTGTGTTCAACTTATAATTTGAGGTTGAAGACTGAGAGAAGTCTGACGGGATTGCTTTTCAGGAACAAGGAGGCAAACGTCTTGCATGCAGAGATTTGATTGGCTGACTGCGCTCAACCACAGCATTTTGGTTGGCTCGGAAATAAAACTTCTCAGGTAACCAGGTCTACAGGGGTCGGAGGGGTTGGGGAGGGGATTCGATGTGATGCGACGCCGGCCGCAAGTTTCCACAGTCGGTAAGGGGCGGAGCCAACAGCGGGTGTGGCTCATGAAAGACTTCAGTGGGAGGGGTGATCTGAGGGTGCTCAAAGCCTATTGGCTGTCCTGAATATGTAAATTTGCAAGGTGCCCAAACAAGGGGAAAACATGTTACCCTAAAAAAGGTGCAAGACCTCATGATGCATAGAGTGGTTTATGCATTCAGGTCGGTGTGTGTGTGTGTGTGTGTGTGTGTGTATGTGAGCATATGTGGTACAATGTGAACACAACAGTCACATGATGTGACACATGATGAGTTTTCTTTTTTCTAATTTTGATTTTATACTGTACATGCTGATTGTTTCATGTTTTCAGTCTGGTTGTGTATTACCTGGAGGTAAGTGAAGGGACCTGTGACCTTTGACCTCCTCAGCTCTGTTACCTCCCAACATCGCCACCTTCCGGTTGAGCTGCAACACTACAGAAATCAGTTTAGTATCCGCTGATCACACAGATTCTTTTACATTTTTAGCTCTGGAATTGTGTTTTTTTCACTGCAGTTAATCAGGTTTCTTTTCAAGTTTGGGGCACTTTGATCACTTCTTACTCCACAGTTATCTGCTGAACTACGTTACAGCCTGTAACAGGACACATACATGTGAAATATCAGTATAAGTACATAATTCTGGTTATATTCTATATTTTTCTTCATGTGAGTCAAACCAACAATGAATGTATCTACTAACAAGTACCATGTGTGTATCACAGCCTGATACATCGTCCTCTGAGCCATAGAGCTCCATTGTTGTCCAAAAACTATTAACAAAACAAAACACATCAGTGAGCCACACTGTTGCACTGGGCCACATGTTCCGTCATCATTGCTGCCCCAAAATACTCACCAGAGCAAATGTGATTAATCTGCCACTGAGGTGTTTCTGAGGTGTTTTTAAAGATTTACGTCTTCAGTAGAAACCAATGGGCTTGGAGCTGAGAGTCACAGACAGGAAGTCAGAAAGTATTGAGAGACGCACTAACGTGATGTTGGTTTGAGTCACACCAGAATGATCCTTTAAATTTGGCTCACTGACGATGTAAATTTGGGAATCTGTCAAAAAGTGGAGTGAATGTGTAACTTTCCAGCTTGTTTGACTTCTTGCTTCCCACCTCCTCCGCATTGATGCTGTGCTTGCAGCATGGTCAGGTTAATCACAACTTTAAGCAGAGGTTAAAGGTCATTAGTCACCTCCTCACTTACCTCCTAACCTCTCTCTTATTCTTTTTTTCTTTTGTTTTTCCTTCAACCGGGACCAAAACCGGGGCATCCATCTGTTGCCTCGGAAACCGGCCGCAAAGAGTCCAGTTCAGAAACTCGCTTCACCCTTTGTGTTAAAACACACACGTCATTATTAACGAAAAGAACTGGAAACAAAAACAAGGAACTATGTTGTTTTTTCATTTTTTATTTGTATGTTTTCGTCTCTGTTCCTTCTGTGATGCCATACATGTAACAGTGAATGTCTACGATGCTGCTGCTGCTGACGATGATGAAGATGATGATGATGATTCAAACTCAAAGATGAATATATTTCTGTATATTCCTTTTTATTGTTAATTTGACTTTCGGTGCATTGAACACATGCAACTCTCTGTCTTTGTACGAAGTCAGTGAAGCGAGAGGAGGCGTTCGAGGAGCGTCGGGCGTTCGGCCGCGGGAACGACGACGCGCGAAAGAGAACAACATTGACTAATAAACGAGTGGGAAAGATAGAAAAGCTGGGAGAAAAACAAAAAATACGTCAAAACAATACTGCTCATGAACCACAGATCACCTCAATACACCAGAAATACCTCAGAAGACTTTTCTACGTGTTAAAGTTCTGTTTCTATATTTTATTAGTTGCTTTGACGACTTGTAGTCACATAAAATTTTATTGTAAGCTTTTTATTCTTTGTTTTTTGCTTTCTTTGGATTTTACTCTTTGATTAGAGAGGTTAATTTTTTTTTATTTTTTTTTACATAAAATCTCCAAACTGATTGAAGAAGAAATGCTACCAGGTTACTGCGAGACTCGAACCTCCACGTTGTAAATAGTTTAAAGTGTTTTTTTAGACTGAACTGAACTGCCGATATCATACAAGCACCTGGACTGAGCTGGACTACTTCTTTCATCCTGTCCTCGTCTCCTCATGATTTTCCTTCTTTTTCCTCCTCTCTCTTCACCTTTCCTTTCCTCTTCTCACCTTGTGTCTCCTTCACTTTACTCGATGTGTCCTTATTTCTACTTTCCTTTCCTCCTTTCTTAGGCCTCTCCACTTGAGTCCTTCTGTCTTCTCTTTTTCTACTCAACTCCACCTCCTTCCTCTTGTTTCCTTACCTCTTGTCCTCTCTTCTTTCCTTTGTTTTGATTCCTCTCCTCTTTCCTTACCTCTCCTTGTCTCCTTTCTTCCTGCTTCCTTTCCTCTTCTCTTTTGCTCATTTTCTTATCATCTTTTTACCTGTCTTGCTTTTGGCATTCCTTTCCTCTGTCATCTTGCCATCTTTCCTTTCCTATGCTTTCATCTCCTTGTCTTTTCACTTGTGTCCTTTCCTGTCTTCTTACTTCTCGTCTTTTTTTGTCTTGACGTCCTTTCATCTCCTTACCTCTTATTGTGTCTTCATCTTATTCCTTCTTCTCTCGTCTTCCAGTTCCATCAAATAATTCCTGTTCTAACCTCCTCACTTCTTCTCTACTTGTGTCTCCTTGTCTTTCCTCCTTCCTCCTTGTCTTTTTTCATTTCTCCACTCTTTCTTCTGTCCTTCTCGCCTTTCATCTCACTCGCTGTCCTCCTTTCTCCACTTCCCTTTCTTTTATTGGAGTTTTCTGATGTCGTCAGTGTTGTGCCTTTATTTGATTTCATCTCTGGAGCTTCCTTCTTCACTTCCCTTCTGTCCCTCCTGTGAATGTAAAAGCTCATGTTTTCCTAAATATCACACCAGAATATATTTGTATCAAAATACATTTAGAATATCTGATTCAAACTAAAGGAAATGACACCTTTGATGACGGTTGAGTGAAATCATGTCTTGGTCCAGGTTTGATTCTGGAAATCTGAAAATACTTGCAATAATTTAAATAACTGAAACAGTATTCCAAATGTATTTTTTTTTACCCATATGGAGGTGTGATATCTATGTGACACATAACCTTCTCAGACAATGCTGACCTGCCGTTTTATGTCGGGATGCAGACAAACAAATGAACTGACAGACTGACTCAGATCCAGGTGTTTTCAGGAACATATTACCTCATTAAAGCCACACGGGCAGAAACGGTGTGCTAGGAACGCAACAGTAGTCAATGACGGTGGGAAGACGTGGGCAACATTGTCGTTCAGGTTTCGGGATGAGAAACACGGGGTCATTTTCACATGCATGGATTAGTTACCAAAATCCTAAACAAATATTTGACCTGTCGTTCACATCAAGGTTTAAAAGGAAACATTAACCAGAAATGTGTCACACTGTGGGGGGGAAATGTTTCTACATTCAGAGATCAGAAATACTGTTAGCATTGTTAGCATCCCACAGTGAAACCCGTGGGGTATCTGGCCAAAATGAAAAAGGGGGACCAATGTGTTGAATGCTATCAGTGCTGAAGTGCTCGTTTTAACTAACCCAAGTGGCCACACAGCAGATATTTCCCCCTCGTAATGTGACGTTCAAACTGAAGCTGAAAATAACAACTATTTTTTTTGTGCCCTGCATTAACTACAGTACATGTAAACTATTTTATCTCAAGAGTTAGCTTGTACTGTTAGCATTGAGTTGGCTAACATATCACACTTGTATAGCGAACCCTCTAAAGAATAACTGATAACTTGGTAACTTTATGGTGACTAAATACACAGCGAGCTGTGAAAAGAGACGACTCAGAGTCCAGAGTTGAGGATGTATCCGCCGGATGAAAGTCAACATGGCGGCACTTCGGGGCTTCCACTTTATAAAGGAAAAGCTGTCGTCGTCGAGTCCTCCTGCTCAACTTCACCGTTGTACACTGGACGTTTTAGCCAACAGTGTTTGGTCATATAATACAACTAGACCAGAAGATGTTTACATGTGTTGAGCTGTGATGGGATAACTACCACAGTCAGTTTGTAATTTGAAATGTGTTTCAAACGGAGCCCGTGAAGTTCTGAAAGGATGATATTTTGTTTTTACACTCAGTGGCCACTTCATTAGGTACACCTGTACAATCTAATGCGATCCAATACAACAGGTCTGCCATAACATCTGTCTTTATGAAGCTCATATTCAGTTTTTGTTGACGTCAGAAATGTGTAAATTCAATTCTGTGTTTATTACTGAGGTCACAGTTAAAGGTGGTGTTGTACTGGACTCCATTGTACTGAGAGGTGTTTCTAATGTTTTGTCCTCCCAGTTTACAAACATGAGGTGGTCAGAATATTAGGAACACCTTTGTATATAATGAAGTCCAGTAAAACACCATCACTAACTACGACCTCAGCGATAAAACATAAAAAGTGAACATTATAGGCATTTATAAAAGTCGTCTTTATGGCAGAACAGTTGGATTGGACTGCATTAGACTGTACAGCCGTACCTAATAAAGTGTACTGACACTGAGTGTATCTTGTGCACATAAAATAATTACTTGTGAGCACAAATGATGAATGCAAAAGACATGATCATTTGTGCACACAACGTATAATTTTAGGCGCACAAGATAAAAAAAAATCTTTCAGGATTTCTTTAAACCTTCTTTTATACCAGTCTTGTTGCTCAGCAACAGTGATAAAAAATAGACAGATTCAAATGTTTCAGAGAGCTGAAAGCTAGCGAGCTAGAAAGCTAGCTGCAGAATACACAAAATAAAGACGATAAATACAGTGACAGTGATTGTAGCACTTTGGCTAATAAATACAACTAAAACATAATGTAAAGAGAAAGAAATAGATGAGACAGATTGCTAAATGAAGGGAAAGACACATGTGGTATTGACCAGATTTATCCTTAGCCAGCTGATGTTGGATTCTCACCAGGATGTGACGGTGGAGTTGACAGTGGGAGGACACAGCGAGCAGCGTTTCCCAGGTTTCTGCTTTCACAGCATTTCAAATTAAAAGTCACCATTTAAAGGCTTGTTTTCGCTTACTGTGCAAGTGATGCTTCCATTTTTGTGGCCAATCAAGTGCCTGTAAGGAGAAATCAAGAAGTGGCCACTTGTTGATTTCTCCTGAACATCTAAAAATATTTCCTGTTTTAGTGAACATGGGCCTTAGTCAATGACAGAAGGACAGGCAGTTTAACAGGTGGTTATTCTGTGGTACATATTAATAGAAACCTGTGTGAAGTGGTGTCTATCACATGTAATAATAATGGACCCCTTGACTTGGTGAAACCTTCTTCCACCTCAGCTACTGCTGCATGGCTTCCTGCCTCTTTTTATTCTTATTTTGTTGATTTTTTGGACACCAAACTGAAGAGAACAACACTTAGTGGAGATCAGACAAAACCTTCAAACAATAGATCTGAAAGTGGAACTAGTCATGTGCCATTTGATGAATTAGTCAAAAGTGCACAGATGAACGACTGACTTGATATCAGTGTTACAAGGCCAATGCTTCCTCATGTTAAAACACTAACTTTTTATTCTCTATATTGACCTTCTCGTTCCACTTTCCCAAGAAGAGGTGGGAGACTCTCAGTGGGGACAAAACACAAACTGTACAATGTTTTAGTAGTTGGTGAAGTCAGGAATAAAATACAGAGGCAAACGTGTATACGTTTGCTTACCAATCCAAACTGACTCATTTAAAATCTGATTCAGGGCTTTCATTGGCCAGAGGAGCCGCAAGGGGTTTCCCAGGCATGTTGTCAAGGGGTCATCATTAACAAATTGCTGCTGTTTCTCCCCCCGGGATGAACAGAGGAGGGGTCAGTGACCCTGCAGGAGTCACATGATTGTTTCCTCCCTTCTTATCCTGAACAAACAGGTGTGTAAAGATGGCCGCTTCCTGTTTTGATGTCGTATCCTGTCCCAGATTGCGCAGCAGTGTCCATGATATCAAATATCAGTTTATAAAGAAATACTGAAGGTATTTCATAAGCCTTACCTTTATGTGCTGTCTGAGCTAACTGTACTCTGGCTGCTACTGGCTTTTCAACCCTGTTGACGTTTTCATGTAATTATGACTTAGTATCTCAATATTACGTGAAAAAATGTGCCAAAATAATGAGGTTATCTACATCTCGCAATTAAGAAAAATAATTATGAAATGTTGATCTCATAATTAAGATCTCTCGATCATAAGATCGGATCTCGTAATTATGAGATAAAAGTTTCTAATCAACAAATCTAACTAATAATAAGAAACATATCTCTGAATTATGAGAAAACCCAAACATGGTTCACAATCATTTCAGAACCATGATGACACTATCTGACTCACTTTTATTTCCTCCTTTGTTTGAGCCTTTGAAAGATATTGTCAGTGACGATTAATAAGCTGTTTCCATAGCAACGTGATCCAATTAAACAGTGCGTAGTTAGTTACAAGCAGAGTTTTGACTGCTACTTAATGTATCATCTGATCTCCTGACTTATTATGTGTCAGCTCACTTTCATATGAGACTAAACTGGAGGACAGATATCTCTCCTTTTATCTGCCCACTGTACATTTATTACACTCAACGCTGAAACATGGCCATTAGCATTTAGTTCCATTTATTTCTTGTTCTTAACTGAGCCGACCACCACAACAATCCACAGTATCTGCTCCTACGGCTGCACCGATCAGAAACACTTCAGATCCCATAATAACAAGATCCGTATCGTATTGTTGAGATGCTAAATCATAATTACAAAATACCAAAGTCATAAATACGAGAAAGTGTCTGTATCTCATAGAGAGAAGATCTCGAAATTAAAAGAAAACTATCTCATTAATATGAGATCTTTTTTCAAAGTTATGAGATACAGATTTCGAGATAAAATCTACATATTTTTTCTTTAGTGAATACAATGCACTTCTGTATAATCCAACTATTTTCTGGTCAATATTTGTCATATTTACTTAGTCAAAGGGAAAGATATTTTATGTCTCTAACATATTTGCATGAATTCATATGCTCATTTATGGAGACGCAGAAGTCCTGAAAGAAAGATGATATTTATTTATCTTGTGCGTACAAGATAAACTTGATGAGATCATAAAAATAAGAAAAGAAAAATCCTCTTTCAGGACTTCAGGGACTCTGTGCGTTTTTTCAATAGAACTTCTCTTTCTAACATAAATAAAGACCGGAACTGAAGTAACATTTAAATTCTTAAAACACTGTTTAGCTCGTATTGACAGAAGTCACACAGGGCAGAGATCAAACTGAGAGGCGGCCATCTTTACAAAACCCAGTCCTTCTCCACCAGAGTGACGACGATGATGATGATGATGATGAGGATGGTGATGATGGTGTGAAATGTAAATCTTGTACCTTTATGTTTCACTGTTGTAGCTCAACTGTAGAACACAGAGACAAACTTGTACTACTGATTTAACAAATATGCTATAAAAAAAGAAAAAGAATCTGTACGACTGTCTACAAGCTGAGAACTTGTTTTCATTACTGTAAAAAACAAAAAACAAGAAACAAAACCAACCTGTCTTTTGGACTGAAGAAGTGTGGGGAAAAAGCTGTTTTTGTTTTATTCTTTTAAAATATATAAATATATATGTACGTATACAACAAATGGAAGAAATATGCCCAGGCAGGAAGAAATAACATTTAAAAAAATAAATTCCCCCTTCCCCAGGTACTGTCCATCCTGTTGTAATGCCGTTCACAGGTTCCAGTGGGTATTTTTATTTTCTTATTTTAATTTTGAGAAGCAATGATCACTGTAACATAGATGTTTAATTTGCAGTCCCGATGAAAATCCCCTTGTTAGGAATTCTCTTTTTTTTAACTGTGGTGGTTTGTAGTGAAAAATTCAGCATCCAGACATGGAGCTGCTGCTAGATCTGCCTAGGAAAAAAAAAACGTACCAGAAATGTGTGTGTGTGTGTGTGTGTGCAAGTGAGTGTATGGCGTCTCTCTCTCTTTTCTTATCTATTTTCATAAATCTATTGTATATCTCTCTTTCTATCTCTATCTTCCTCTCTCCACCCAGTGCCAGGATCATTAGTGTATGAATGAATGTAGTTCTAGTCCTCAGCGCAGCGACGCCACCCACACACATACACACACACACACACAGACACACGCAACCTGTTACCGAAAAATAAAATAAAAATCACTGTAGAAAAAGAAGGGTTATTTCAGTTTTATCTTTTTGTATATGGAAATAAACAATAAATACTGTCAAATCATTTTACACAGACTTCTGTTGTGTTTTTACTTCAAATAAAAATCTTCCTGAAATTTAGCAAAAAGAAATACAGAATCACGACAAAAATCATTTCTTTCATTACATAATGAATTTATTCCATGGCTACATTTCATATCTTAATTTACACTCTAATATTTTGTCCACCCCATTTATATCAATGACACTTGAGTATTAGAAACTCCTCTCAGTAAAACCCAAACTACAGCCTCCAAAATAACCATAAAGTTGAATCAACACGTCTTTGAAACAGTTTGAACACAAACTGAACATTATAACCTTCATGAAGGAGGATTTATTAAAGGACTGTTGGATTAGACTGACTTAGTTTTAGCTACGTGGATCTAATGAACTGGACGCTGACCGTAAACATGGAGGATGTTCAATATTTTATTCTATTTCTCTCTGAACAGTTCAAAACTTCAGTTTATTGTAAATCTTTACACATACTATGTTCATCATTCATAAAATGACGATGTCTCAATAAAAAGCCAATCTTGAACATTGTTCTTACTGATGTGGATGCTTATCTTACTTCTGTAAAACAAACAAACAAAAAAACAAACAAACAAAAACAAAAACAAAAAAATATATATATCATAAACCAAAAATCTATAAAATATTTGATATTTGTCTGAATGCAGGACCTTAACCTGGTGACACTCCAGGATAGTCTGAAGTAATCCTCTTCTAGGCTGAATTTCAAACACAAACCTCTGTTTTCACTTTTCTTTCCCCAAATAATTCAAGTTGTTAAATACTGTCAGACATCCTCTCTGTTAATCAGCGTTGTCTACTTTGTTAACGTGTACTCTTTACTTTTCTTTCAATTCTTAGGAGAGTAATTACTGTAATTGAACTGACATACATACATACATTCATATGTACATACATATATGAATGTATGTATGTATGCATGCATGCATATATACACTACTCACAAAAAGTTAGGGATATTCGACTTTCGGGTGAAATTTATGGAAAATGGAAAAAGTTCATGCTACAGTGATATTATATCATGAAAGTAGGGCATTTAAGTAGAAGCATGCAATGGTAATTTCTTCATCTCAAACAATTTATTGAAACAAAAGCTAACAACAGTGGTGGGTATACCACAACATAAAATGTCAATGCCTCAATAACTTGTCATGTGTCCTTGAGCATCAATTACAGCTTGACAACGACGTCTCATGCTGTTCACAAGTCGACTTATTGTCTGCTGAGGCATTCCACTCTTCTTGAAGGGCTGCCCTCAGGTCATTGAGGTTCTGGGGTGCGGGGTTACGACCCTCTACACGACGACTCAGCTGATCCC
>NTHP01000762.1:198022-208070 GCA_003416845.1 Oplegnathus fasciatus
GTGGAGGGTGGAGGAGGTGGTTGAGTGTGGAGCAGAAGGAGTGGAGGAGTCTCAGTGTGTCTGCAGAGACTGTATAGAAGGACAGAGGAGCAGCAGAGCAGTCCAGATACACTGATGATACTCTGTTAGATCCAGAGGAACACACAGGGATGATGGTGGACTTGACTTTGTGTCTGACAGTGGAGCTGATCTCAGAGCAGTTCAGACTGCAGCACTNAGAGTCATCTCCACTTGTTGTGATTCCTCTGTCAGTCACTGCTGGATGAAGCTCTCCTCTCCACTCTACCTCCCAGTAACATGGCCCAGTCAGAGCCTCTCCACACACAAGCTGATGCTGCTGCTTCAACCTCTCTGGATCATCAGGACTCAGCTGATCCTCTCTCAACACAACCACCTTTCTCATCACTCACACTCTGACAGAGATCACTTCCAGCTGATGAGAGAAGAAGACACACAACAAAGACCACGTGGTTACTAAATGTAATGATGGTTCTTTGAAATAAGAACCAGTGATTTGCAGGCTTCAGTCAGACTGATCTTAGGGCTGTGACAAAGATGAACTGATCAATAGTTTAGTGTTGAAATGAGAGAACAAACACTTTGAGATCAGATTTGATAGTACGACGGTTTGATGAATGAGGACCACTGTCTCCATACATCTTGTAATGCTGTCAGCTGTAATCCAGCTTTATTTCCTATAGACATGAACATAACAACAACAGTCGTCTTCACATCAAATCAAACACATGATCACAACAAGCTTCTGGCTCATCTCATTGGCTGACTGTTCTCTCTCTCTCTGTCTTTCTGTACAATCCTGAAGCCTGTCACCATTCTCCTCTCACAGCTCCACTGAGAAAAGAAGCCACTGAGAAGGTTGGAGGTTTACCAGGAAATACTGGATCTTTGCTTTGGTACTAACTGTGTTTAGTACAATACTGCTGAAACCAGCAGGGACTGACTCCATCCCTCTACTGACCTCAGAGTCTCCAGTCCACAGTGTGGACTCTCCAGAAAATTACACAGCAGCTCAGTGTCTGAATCCTGCAGCTCGTTGTTTCCAGTCAGCTGCAGCTCTCTCAGATGGGAGGGGTTGGACTTCAGAGCTGAGGCCAGAGAAGCACAGCTGATCTCTGACAAACTGCAGCGACTCAATCTGAATGAAGAATAAATGAGGTAACTTTAGAAGANCATTCAATGTTTAATAATCTGTTCAGAGCTGAAGAAGGTTTAGAATGTAGAAGTTTAGAAAATGGAAACTCCAAACACCTGAACCCAACTGGATGCAGGTTCAAAACTGTAAAATACAAAAAGTGAAAAAGAGCTCTCATTAATTATTAATGATAACATGCTGCTACTTCAATAAAGACGTAGTAACTTCACCTCTTAAACTCTGCCAGCTCCACCAGTGGCTCCATCTATACAAACTCATGTTGTGCAGCCAAACACAAATAAAAACCCAAAGAAATTGATTTAAGATTCGACTCAAGATCCCAAAGTTTCCAAAGATGCCAAATATGTCAGGATGAATTTTGGAGAAATGTGAACAAAAAACATCTTCAATATTTCTTTTAGGAATAGTGGAGTTATAAAATCAAAGCATCTTCAGTTTAAACTATTCAGTCAGTATAAGCATCATATAGCTTCATAAAAATTTTGGAAAAAGCAAATACTGAATATATTTTTTATTATCAGATTATATTATTATTTATTATATATTATAAGATTACTCAAATAGTGATTATGTATCTATTTATTCATTGTATTTGAGTATTTCTATTATTATTTATTTAAAAAACATGATGTGGAATATAAGATGAAAGTCAAATGTTTAAGAGGTTCAGGGTGAATTATCCAGTGTAGGAATTTTCTTGTTATATTAAGTTTTAAATCTGGAGCTCAACATTACGACTTTAGCATTAAGATACTTAGTGTGGATCAGTATAATATCAGCCTTATAGCTGCAGTTTAATGTCACCACAACTTTCACATCATATTAATTTCAGCACAGAAGTAAATACTGGTGTCTGACCTCAGACTCTCCAGTCTACAGTGTGGACTCTCCAGAAAACCACACAGCAGTTTCACTCCTGAATCCTGTAGCTTCTTGTTTCCACTCAGCTCCAGCTCTCTCAGTTGGGAGGGGTTGGACTTCAGAGCTGAGGCCAAAGAAGCACAGCTGATCTCTGACAAACTGCAGCATTTCGATCTGAATAAGGAACAAATGATGTAAAAATCAATTTATAATCCAATCAGATGTGTTCATGTTTTAAATGTGCATCAATGATCAGACATTATTTGTGAAAACATATTAAAATTAATGTAAACTAAAGAAATTCTTCTACTTCAGCAAGTAAACATTATCAATTTAAAACTATTATTAGTTCAGAGGATCTTCTGAGAGCTTAATATCAGCAAGACCAAAGAGCTGGTGGTGCACTACCAGAGGAACAGGAGGCCCTCTGTTCTGGTTATCATCCAGGGAGAGGAATGGAGAGGGTGGACTCATACAGGTACCTTGAGGTCCAAATCAATAAGAAACTGAACTGGACACACAACACTGACGCCCTCTTCAGGAAGGGACAGGGCAGACTGTTCTTCCTGAGGAGACTCAGATCCTTCAGTGTGTGCAACAGGCTCCTGCAGATCTTCTACCAGTCTATAGTAGCCAGTAGAGGTGTGCAGAGACGTCATTATCTGTATCTGTATCTGTTCAACCAACAAACTTATCTGTCTCTGTATCTGTATTCTACAGAGCCCCAGAAGGGACATTGAAGAAAAAAAAACAGGAAAAAAAACAAAAAACATGTAGGCTACTTTTGCAAGATCTTGCAAAACCTTTTCATTACGTCAGTGTATTTCTGGGTCATCTCAGCACCATGGAAACAACCACAACAATGAAGCGCACACACCCGTGGGAGAGATAGATAGACTTTTATTTTGAGATTGGCTTCAAATATAAAGACATTAAATCAGTGCTTGGCGGTAGACACAGTTTTCATATAAGTGAGAGACATCTGAAGAGAATACTTCAGAGAATACTCTTGTTGCAAAGTGTACTCTGACTTGGCGGTCCTGGTTGAATTCATTAGCAACCCACCGCAGGAAATGTTCCAAATCCTCCTCCATGACTTTTCTTTTTTGCTGATTCCCAAATGGCCAAACGACCAGAAAATAAACTGACCGAAGTGTTACAACTGTAATGCTTTAGATTACAGCCTGCAACGTACAGCACAATTACTTCGGAGTTACGGTGTACCAGTAACATTACAGTATACGTACCAATACATACTGTATACAGCATCTAGGTACTGGGGAAACAAGATGTGAACAATTTGGGATCTTACAAAGAACTTTTTAACCACTGGGTACCTATTCTATTACTATTATAGGGTACAGTATGACCATAGAACTGGGACAGACCTGACGAAGCATGGATTCAGAATTTTTACAAATCGGCATCATGATGTAGTTATTTCGTAGATATCTGTGTGTGTAAACAATAATGGTGCTGCCGTATTTATGCCTAATTTAGATGAAGTTATTATGCCCTGAGCGATCCGAACTTGCTTGTGGTCTTGCAGACAAAGCATGAATTCAGACTTTTTACAAATCTGCATCATGATGTAGTTATTTCGGCATTGTTTTGATCCGTTTATAGCAATTAATTACTTGTGTGCGCTCCAGTGTTGTGGTTGTTTCCATGGTGCCGAACTGACCCACAAGTACATTGACGTAATGAAAAAGTTTTGCAGGATCTTGTACTTTTTGCAAGATCTCGCGAAACCTTTGCATGTTTTAGGGGTTTTTTTTCACCTTCAATTTTTTTCGCCTCCATGTCCCTTCCGGGGCTGCGTAGTATTCGGATAGTAGGCCAGAAGTGGGAGTGGTTTATACCGGAATTCACGTTAAATCGGGCAAATGTTGCATTTTTTAACTTAATATTCATTGGCAATGCAATTGCCTGGTCAGTTTGAACTAAGAAAATGAAGCTGTATAAATCAAAGGAGTCTTTCAAGTATTTTCTCACTGAGTTCTTTTTGTAAGGCTATACCTCCCTAAAGAGAGAGGGGATGACATGCAGCAAAGGGCCCAGGGTTAGAATCGAACCTGCACTACTGCGGTAAGGACTCAGCATAATTGGTATGCACTCTACCAGGTGAGCTACCAGGATGCCCTACTGTTTACAATATTTCGACTGGGATTTTTGAATGGAGGAAATTGACACATGCAGCTAAAAACTACAAGTTCTAAGCTTCATTTTGATGTATAGGTTGTGGGGGTTTGAAAGAAATCCAGCTGCCACACCAGGCTTTTGTCTCACAAGCTCCGGCACATGACACCTCCTCCTCCTCGATGCGAGAGCTTCCCTGAGTGATAGCCGGGAACGGTCAGCTCTCATCCCGCTGCCTGCTTTGTGCTGACTTGGTGGGGGCAACTACAGAATATAGCGATCACTTTTCAATAATGTGTCGTAAATAAAACGACTAGTGAGTGAAATCAAAATCCTATGTTGCAAACAGAATGGACATTTTTATCTTGTGGCCATCCACAATGATTTGAATCGATTTGAAGAAACATAATAGCTGACGTCTGTACATGTCAATCATGGCTTTTTTTCCCCCGAATAATAACGAGCAACTTCGGGTAGAAGAAATATCTGTTTCCATCGCATTATTTGTGCTTTCCTGAATAATGGATTTGGATTTGGGTACATCCCTTGTAGCCAGTGCCTTGTTCTTTGCCGTGATGTGCTGAGGTGGTGGCATCAAGGCTGGAGAGTCCAGCAGACTTAACAAGCTGGTAGGGAAGGCCGGCTCTGTGGTCAGGCTGGAACTGGACAGTCTGGAGTCACCTTATACTATAGCTTATATCCCATACTATATTATACTACACTACATAATGTTTATACTGTCTTAATACATTATATACTGTATTATATTTCTATTACATTTCTATATTAATACAAACAAACAATAAATATCATTACTTAATGTTATATATTAGTCTGGTTCACGTTGTTTACGTATACTAGTCTTGCTGACTCGCTGCTATTAATTACACCACTGTCACTTTAACTTGTAATCTTGTTTTTAATTGCTCTAGTATTCTTTGTATTATATTAGTTTTATATACCTCTTGTTAATTTTTTTATTTTCCTTATTTATCTGTACTTATTCTGTCCTTGTGCAACAAACGAATTTCCCCTCTGGGGATGAATAAAGGCTTAGCTTATCCTATCCGTATACTACGCTGGCCGACAGGGGCAAACGCACAGCAACTTAAGAAAACACATGCAAATAGACGAAACACAAGCAAATTAAGAAAACATCTTTCTCATCAATTTGACAACACATCTGCAGCATTTAGAAAACGTGCTGGAAACACAGAAACGAGCTGCAAACACAGAAACGAGCTGCAAATAGAGAAATGCTGCAAATACAGAAACGCTGCACAGAAACGAGCTGCAAATAGAGAAACACTGCAAATACAGAAACGCTGCAAACACAGAAACGAGCTGCAAACACAGAAACGCTGCAAATACAGACCAGCCAACCCTAAAAGTGCTGAACGCGGCTTGGACACGCTCGATGCCTCGGTTTGTGACTCATGAAGTTATTGAATTGGTCTGTGTGTCATCTCTTCTTGTTTATGTTGTGGATTTCTGTCTTCTGCTACTGTGCACCTCGCAGGACCTTGCAGAGCGAAAAAGTGGAATTCTATCGGTCATTTTAATGATTTATGATGAGCCTGTATAATAATCATATAAGCATTATTAGAGCAGAAATATCCCGATGTATAGCCTACAGTAGGCCAAGCATTGTAATATGAGATAACCTCCACTGATGAGGGTGACGATGACCAGTACTGGGGTTTTGAGGGAGAAATAGAACTAGAACTGATTCACGTGTGCAGCAGTCACTATCAGCGCATGCACAGAGTAGAGCAGTAGCAGAAGTAAGAAATCCACAACATAAACAAGAAGAGACGATACACGAACCAGACTTCAATAACTTCATGTGTCACAAACCGTGGCAACAAGCGTGTCCAAGCCGTGTTCAGCACTTTTAGTGTCGACTGGAAACACTTCCTGTATTTGCAGTGTTTCCGTATTTGCAGCATTTCTGTATATGCAGCGTTTCTGTAATTGCAGCTTTTCTCTATTTGCAGCGCGTTTTCTAAATACTGCACATGTGTTGTCAAATTGATGATGTTTTCTTAATTTGCTTGTGTTTCGTCTATTTGCATGTGTTTTCTTAAGTTGCTGCGTGTTTGCCCCTGTCGGCCACCGTAGTATACAGATGTGACCATTTACCAAAAATTATAAACATAAACTTACTTCAACAACTAACAGTGGACATTTTCTGCAGTTTCTTTAAGAAACAGGTCTTTTGTGACTGCAGACTAAATTTAGTACAAGACAAAGGAAAAAATGAACAAAAGGAAATTTACAACTTTATGGATGTAAGTTATGTATGAACATAAATTAGGTTTAATTGTTAATTGAACTTGTAAGATCGACAACAGAAATGGAGTCAGTGAACTGACCTCAGAGTCTCCAGTCTACAGTGTGGACTCTCCAGAAAATCACACAGCAGCTTAACTCCTGAATCCTGCAGGTTGTTGTTGTCGCTCAGGTCCAGCTCTCTCAGATGGGAGGGGTTGGACTTCAGAGCTGAGGCCAGAGAAGCACAGCTGATCTCTGACAAATTGCACCAACTCAATCTGAATAAAGAATAAATGATAAATCCATTCATAATCCAATCAGATGTGTTCAGGTTTTAACTGTGTAGCTCAACATTACTATGTCCTAATCAATGAGCTTTTCCCTAAAATTAGTAGAGTGACTTTGTTGTTGTTTGTCAGTCAAGTCTGTAGTTTGAGGATAATTAATATATTGATCCTTTAAACAGCTGCATTTGGAAATATGCTTTGATCTCTACAGTATGTGTGTGTGTGTGTGTGTGTGTGTGTGTGTGTGTGTTCTGAAGGATCAGTATCAATGATCAGACATTATTTGTGAAAACACATTGAAATTAATGGAAACAAAGAAAATATTTCTACTTCACCAAGTAAACTTTATCACTTTAAAACAAATATTAGTTCAGAGGATTTTCACAGATGTGACCATTTACCAAAAATTATCAACATAAATTTACTTTAACAACAAACAGTGGACATTTTCTACAGTTTCTTTAAGAAACAGAAGACTTTTGTGACAGCAGACTAAATGTAGCACAAGAAAAATGAAAGTATGAACAAAAGGAAATTTACAACTTTATGGATGAACGTTATATATGAACATAAATTAGGTCAAATTGTTAATTAAATATATAAGATCTACAATAGTAACAGAGAGTCGGTGAACTGACCTCAGAGTCTCCAGTCCACAGTCTGGACTCCCCAGAAAACCACACAGCAGCTTCACTCCTGAATCCTGCAGGTTGTTGTTGTCACTCAGCTGCAGTTCTCTCAGATGGGAGGGGTTGGACTTCAGAGCTGAGGCCAGAGAAGCAGCGCTGATCTCTGACAAACCGCAGTCACTCAATCTGAATAAAGAATAAATGATGTAACTTAAGAAGACAATGTTTCTGCTTGAGATATTTCAGTGTTTAATAATCTGTTCAGAGCTGAAGAAGGTTTAGAATGTAGAAGTTTAGAAAAAGGAAACTCTAAACATTTGAACCCAACAGGATGCCGGTTCAAAACTGTAAAATACAAAAAGTGAAACAGAGTTCTTATTAATATTAATGACAACGTGCTGTTACTTCAATAAAGATGTTGTGACTTCACCTCTTAAACTCTGCCAGTTCCACCAGTGGCTCCATCTATACAAACCCATGTTGTGCAGCCAAAAAAAAATAAAAACCCACAGCAATTTGACTTAAGATTCGACTCAAGATCCCAAAGTTTCCAACGATGCCAAATATGTCAGGATGATTTTTGTGGAAATGTGAACAAAAGACAAGTACAATATTTCTTTTAGGAATAGTGGAGTCATAAAATCAAAGCATCTTCAATTTGGGACTTCCAGTGAGATGGCGACACAGATAGAAAACTCTCCTGTGTTATAAAACTTCACCAAAACACGATACTGTTGCTCTAACAATAAACTAAAATGACTTAGAATGAGTGGGGTTAGAGGCAAGAAAGTTTCAGGGAAAACTAAAAATTACAATAAGGCAAAAGAAAAGAAAACAACAAAATCAGTGCGGAGAGGATGGATCCTGGTGTCAAGGATTGGGACTTTATTACCGCTAAAGCTATCCGAAACCTGAGCAGGGATATACAAGACCTAAAAGTTGTCGAAGTGTCGTTGGAAATGTCCATAACCACGGTACAAGACAAACTGAAGTAGAGCAACGGGTAGAGGAAATAGAGACAGCTAATACTGAGCTAAGGGACACTCTGCTATATTCTCTCAGGCAACAGAGAATTCTTCAAGCTAAAATAATAGACCTAGAAGGAAGATCGTGCCGTAACAGCATCTGCATTAAGGAAGACGCAGACGGAAGCTCAATGGTAACATTCATTGACAACTTTCTGAAGATGGAGCTGGCACTTGACAGAAACGCTGATCTACAAATTCAGTGAGACCACCAGTCAATCAGCCCTAAACCTCAAGATGAAGCCATCTCAAGATCCATTCTACTCAAAGCTGCCTAGAAGATCACTTATGAGAGAAAAGTGGTCGCGTTGGCACACGACTTTCCTGACGAGATGAACAGTAAACTCAAGGAGTACAAAGACATAAAGAAAATTCTCAAGGACAGATACTGTACGTTTCCAGACACCATATCCTGCTAAGATGAGGATTCACTGGGAAAATGGATCCCGCCTCTACAACACTGCAACAGAAATATTCGAGGACATGAAAAAGAGGCTGCCCAGTGGACCTGCTGCAAACGACTGACACGATCTGGGTACAGAGACTCACCCAAGGTGTACACTGGAGCAAAATGGACGGGGATTGCACCGAACAAGTCCAACAGAGGCACAGAGGTTTCCAACCTCTGTGCCTACAACAAGTATAAATACAGCATTAGTTGCAGTTGCACCGCTTTCAACCGTAAGGCTACAGAGGGTGGTGAAAACTGCTACGCACATCACCAGAACGAAGCTGCCATCCATGGAGGACCTCTACATCATCATCATATCATCATATTCTTTATTTAACCAGGTAAAAGTCTAAATGAGATTAAAATCTCTTTTTCAAGAGTGACCTGGCCAAGAAAGCAGCATACACATTGGTACAACAATAAACAAAAAGCAATACAAACAGACAAATCCAACTGTCACACACTACAAACGAGTCAACACAATATCCAATTGATATGAAATAAGATCGAGGGCAAAAATGATGCAGAAGCAGGTACAAGTTCTAAAAAGATTTCCATGAGAGTTTAGCACCAATCACAGTGACCAAGAGTACTATTTTCCCGATCTTTTAAAATTGACCTGAATTTCCCCATAGTAATCAGCTCTGACAATTTCAGGTCCTTCTGTACATTATTCCAGGAAGAAGGGGCAGCGTATTTAAAAGCTTTTTTGCCTAGCTCTGTTCCAGCTCTAGGGACTACCATCTGTAGAATATTGTGAGAGCGCGGGCCATATTGATTTTGATTTTTACACATGTATGCACACAGATAAAACGGAACCAGCCCAAGGACAGATTTATATATAAAAGCCAACCAGTGTGAAAGTCTCCGGACATGCAATGTGTGGTTTAAATGACAAGTTCTGATCAATAATAATTCCTAAATACTTATATTTCTTGACCATTTCAATTTCAACCCCTTGAGCAGTTGAGATCTTGGAAAGATTGGATGTTAACTCTTTGCCATTTGAGAATAGCATGACTTTAGATTTGTTTGCATTTAACACCAACATAAGCTGAGTTAAATGGGACTGAACAACATCAAAGGCAGATTGCAGAAATTCAAGAGTTTGTACTACTGAAGGGGATGAGCAATAGATAACTGTATCATCTGCATAAAAATGGAACGCTGCATTTGATAAATTATCGCAAAGATTATTTACATATATG
>NTHP01000762.1:208654-222078 GCA_003416845.1 Oplegnathus fasciatus
AGAACAGCAACGGTCCTAGTATGGAACCCTGAGGCACGCCTTTTGATACAGGGAGGAAGGAAGAGGAAGACCCAGCAAACTGGACACATTGCGTTCTAGCTGCCAAGTAATTGGAAAACCAACTTACAGCATGCCCAGATAAGCCACTATTGTAGAGTCTATCTGCCAAGGTGACATGGTCAACAGTGTCAAAAGCCTTGGACAAATCAATAAAAAGAGCTGCACAATATTTTTTGCAGTCCAGTGTTTCAATAATGTCATTCACCACTTTAATAGCAGTGGTTATTGTGCTGTGTTGTTTTCTAAAACCCGACTGATGTTGTGATAAAATACCATTTGAGTCTAAAAATTCTTTAAGTTGTTCACTTACAAACTTTTCAAGTATTTTAGCTAAAACACATAATTTAGAGATTGGCCTGTAGTTGTTAACAACTGAGGGATCCCCTCCTTTCAGCAAAGGGAGAACATAGGTAGATTTCCATATGTTGGGAATCTCATTGTTGGAAAGAGTAAGATTAAAAATATGAGTCAGAGGTTCTGCTATAAAGTCCACAGCTAACTTAAGTAGGGATCAAGCTTGTCAGGACCTGCAGATTTGTTAGGATCCAGTTGCTTTAAGGCTCTATGGACCTCTATCACACCAAGAGGGGTAAAATTAAATGGTTGAACTGCAGGATTATTTGAGGGTGGTGAAGAGTGAGCCCTCTGCTCATTAGGCTGTTTTGGATCTGGATGTATAAACTCAAATAAAGAACCTGAAGAAACAAAATGTTCATTAAAGCAGTTAAGAATGGCTGATTTGTCAGTTAGAGTACATGAGTCTTTTACAATGCAGGCTGGCAACTCATTTGTAGTTATGTTCCCAAATGAAGATTTTATTACTTTCCAAAATTTCTTAGGATCATTTAAGTTATTAGTAGTTTTAGAAAGGTAGAACTCAGATTTAGCCTTTTTGATGAGGGAGGTAGAACGATTTCTTAGCTGTCTAAAAACCACCCAGTCAGCCTGGGACATCCCTTTCTTTCAGTAGGCTGGACATCTGAGGGGAAAACCAAGGATTGTTTCGGCCTTTCACTCTAAATTTGCAAAAGGGAGAGATTCTGTTCCAGTCAACGTCCCACAAATCATGAAGAAAGGCTTGCTGACAGAAATGCTTAAAGTCTCGTTTGAGAATAATCCGTGGTCTTGATTTTGGGAGCTTAGCTTGTCTGACTGTAGCTATAACACAATGGTCACTCATTTCATTGGCAAAAATACCAATATCCGAATATTTATGGGGGGCATTTGTTAAAAATAAATCAAGAAGAGAGGATTTCTCTGGGCATTTAAGATTTGGACGAGTTGAGCTGTTAATTAGTTGTGTAAGATTAAATTAAATTTAAAACCTTCAGAGACAGAGGACAACCAGTCCCAGTTAAAATCTCCAACAAGGAGAATCTCATTAAAATCTAAGGTTGATAGTTGTTTATTCAATGATGATAAAGCCTCACTGTTTGCTGAGGGGGGTCTATAACAACTTACAATAGCAATAAAATGGCCTTTTAGAAGTTCCAATTTCAAGGCAAGAAGTTCAAATTGTCTGCTGAGAGATACTGATAATAGGGTGGTAGCATGAAACTTGTTTTTAATATAAACGGCAACGCAACCACCTTTTCTGGGACGGTCACAGCGAAAAACATTGTAACCCTCAATTGCAATGTCTTTGTCTGTGATAGATTTGTTTAGCCAAGTTTCAGACAAAACAAGAATGTCAGTATGAGATTGTTTTGCCCAGATTTTCACTGGATCCAATTTAGGAAGTAGACTCCTGACATTTAGATGAATAATAACAAGCCCAGATCTAGTTTTAAAATCACAAGGGGTACTCAAACAATTTAGATCTGGGCCAAGGTTAGGTTGAACATTTCCTGATAAAAGAAGCAAGAGAACAATGAA
Organism: Oplegnathus fasciatus; assembly: GCA_003416845.1. Classification (NCBI taxonomy): domain Eukaryota; kingdom Metazoa; phylum Chordata; class Actinopteri; order Centrarchiformes; family Oplegnathidae; genus Oplegnathus; species Oplegnathus fasciatus. The sequence goes on from NTHP01000762.1 coordinate 210,590, forward strand.
ACATTATCTTTTCACCGAGTTTTGTGTTGGCACCGACTGATTATTCTTAACCCCTAGTCTACGTGGGGGATAAGTGTAGGATGAAAACCAGTCATATAGACTAAATAGGTTAATAAAACAGGGTAAAGTCATGAGATCTTCAGTAATTTGTGTGATCCAATTTGGAGAATTCCTAAAAGATTTACAATCCCAGTTTGTGCCTTTCCAATGGAATAAAAGATGAGGTGCATTTTGGTCTCCACACCTTTCATGCACCTCATGTGGATACGGTACAGTCAATAAAAGCAAAAGAAGTGCTGAAGGAAACATGCTGATCGGCATGTGGTGGGGAGCAATATTGACGAAGTTCAAGTCAGTGTAGCAATAATCCGATTCGCGTTTTTCGTCCTCCTGAGTCAGATGATGACGTTGCGTGACGTCTCACGTAAACAGGAAGTCAAGCCCGGTGGAGCAATGCTGTGGATAAATGAATTGAAATCAGGACCTAAAATCAGGTCTAAAACGACAGGCATACAATTGCAAGCACCAATATCAGAGCCAAGAAAAAAGCATGTTCCTTTATCATGAGAAATTCAGGCCCATCAAAATCAAGCGGCGTGTCAGCATTCCAGCTCCAAGGGGTGAGCAAGCTCCATGGTCCAAACAGACAAAACGATCCAGGTCCTCCAGAAACGGCGAGAATGTAAGCCACACTTCACATATGATCCAAGTACACAGCGTGATTTCTTTATTTAAACTGGGATTGTATAATAAAGGATGATTTTGGGAGACGCAACTAGGCTCAGTACGTTTCCTGCATACAGAACTAGCCAGACTCAGCCTGTACTAGACTGAATACCATCGGATTTACAGATCCCACAGTAGTTTAAGCCGAGACCAGTGTTAAGTGGTGGTATTATCCAAAACAACTCGCAAAATTGACCAGTATTTTTCAGAAACAATGGATATCACTCAGACAATACTAGAACAGTCACACCGACATATGGGCAGGTAGAGATGTACTGCTGCCATCTTGGATACTTGGACACTTGGATACTTTGGATCAGTGCCCAGCGGTGTAGGAAGAAGGCCAAGAGGATCATTAGAGACCCAAATCACCCCAACCACAAACTGTTCTGCATGCTGCTGTCTGGCAGATGGTACCGCAGCATCCGGTCCCACACCACCAGGCTCAGGGACAGTTTCATCCACCAGGCCATTAGACTGCTGAACTCTTCAGTTCTCAAACTTGCCACTATGACACTTAAAGCTTGGGTAGGTAATGTCTTTTAGAAGCATTTTTTGTTATATTTGTTGAAATTCTCTTTACATCCAGACAGCAGTCAATAAATCAAATGCTCTGACAAAAAAAGGAAAAAAGTCCAGTGTCTGTGGCTGTCATAGGACCGCCTGCCTTTCTAACAGGCTGCCTGCCTGTCCAGCTATGCACCTGCCCACCTGCGCGCACTCTGACCCTGCACTCACTGTGCATGCCCGGAGTCTTCCATACGGCTAGGCGGCTAAAGCTAGTGAACTAGTCGCACAAGAATGGCAGAGAAAGAAAAGAAAGACAGAAGTTAGTTGGACACGGTTAGCGACGACAACGATGCGCTGCGCTCCTCTCCTCAACGCTCTCTCGTGGACTCGTCCTCCAGCAGTAGTCAGGCAGTGCGCGTTCGTGTGTTTTGAGGGGAGTGGCTTTGGAGGGAGACCTGAAGGGGTGGGGGGGTCATATACTTTCAAAATCTAGCTTACTCTTGCTGGTTTCTTCAACATTACCAACCCTAGCTTTAACTTGCATTGCACTGTTGCACATTAGCTGTATACTACTTATGTTAACCTGTTTACATCTCTGTGTGTAAATATGTATGTATATACAAATGGGTGACAAATTAAAGGAAAAACCTGAATAAATGAGTGGAGAAACATAACGAATGCAGATGCTTCCAGTTAAGTTCCTAGTAATGGTCCTAGTTAAGTTAGTAAGTTTAAACTCAGTTTGCTTAAAAGTACTCTATGGAGTTTAAGTGGTTATGAAACAGTCTCAATTTAATACTGATGCCTCTATATGACCGACATAAGCAAACGAGACCAACAGCGAGAAGATTGGCTATTTCTATTAGTTTCTAATAGTTATTCTTAGTGCCTGCCACCGGGTCAGGGTTTTCCGCGATATCAGACAAATGGCACTGGGGTTTGCTCTGGCTGAATTCCAGTTGCTTCAGCCGCTGACTGAAGGTCCGTCCCCGGAGCTGCCGCCCACTCTCCTCCCAGAGAAGTAGTCTCCTTGCAGCGGGGAGTGAAACGAAGGGAACATGTAACCTAACGTTAGGTGAAACACTACCACCTTTGTCCACAGAGACCGCCAAAATCAACACAAAATGAAAAGTTCCACAGAGTTGCTGTAACAGCAAAACAGTAACACAACAAATACAATCTGAAATTAAGGCTTTCCTCAACCTTAATAACAATGGGGAAGTGAACCCAAATATATTATGGGACACCTTAAAGGACGTTGGACACAGTATGAAAGGGTAATGATAACTTACCAGGAACACTTGAGTCCCTTCATCTTGTTTACCTTGCTCATGTGGTTAGATTTTACAAAGCAGTTAAATTTGTGGACCCAGTTAAGAAAATTTGGATGGGTTACATATGATACAGAATTTAAACCAAATGGTATGGATCCTAAATTTTAGGGTGCTTTCGCACTTGTAGTTCCGTAGACTCGGTGCGATTCGGGGGTGAAGTTACAACATTGTTGCATTTTTCTTTTGGTTCGGTTAGCGTTCACACTGTACTTTGTCAAGCGGACATTGTAAACAAATGTCACACAGTCGAAATGGTCGCTCGTCTCATGGACAAAATGTCCGAGTGAAACTTGGCGACACTTCCTGATCTCAGAGACAATGGAGCAACATTATTATATTGATTGATTGTTTCCATCAATCAAATGCTTTACAAGAAGGTGAACAATATGAGCAGCTGACAAGACAGCAAGTTGTTGAACATTTCTTTCTGCGAATGAGATGAGTGAGACAGTACCGAAGGAGAAGGTAGGCCCTGATGAGAGAGAGGGATTATGATTTGTTACACAGACAACGAGCGAGATATGGTCATAATAAGTTATGGATTTGAAAGTTATCATCCGCAATGCACTGTTTTTTTGGTTCACTTCCTATATTTGGGTCGGATTGCGTTCTCACCTGTAGCGAACCGAACTCTGGTGCACTTGGAAGAGAACCGAGACCCCCGTTTTCAAGCAGACTAGAGTTTGATTGTTTGGTCCACACCAGAGTTCAAAAGAGCTTTCACACCATCCTAAACGAACCAGACTATCCGACAAAACACTCCAGGATTCTATTAAAACAGACCTAACAGCTTAGGTGTGAAAGCACCCTAAGTACTGGACAAACAGAGGTATCACTGCTTACTGTAGAATAATGGAGAAGAACACATGACAAAGCTTTCAGACACTAAGAGAAAAATACAATTCGGAAAAGCATGACTTTTTCAGATATTTACAGTTATACCAATATTTCTTACAAGAAATTGGGAATTATGAGGCAAATACAGAACCTAATGTAATAATACAATTAACCGTACAGGCATACACTGGTGGTTCTAAATCAGAAATTTCAAAACTTTCAAAACAGGGAATTGCAAAGGGAAGAGGAACTACCAAAAACTATATCAAGGAGAGATGGGGGAAAGAATTAAATGATGAAATAACCAGTCAACAATTCAGTCAAACAAGTTTTTTCATTACTCCTAAATTGAAAACATAGCTAATACTGATAAGCCATACATGTTGGAGAAACTGTGGGGATGATGAGGCAAATTACTACCACATTTTATGGACTTGTCCAATGATTTAACTATTTTAGGAAAATATCTGGAGAATCATGCAGCAGATTCTTGGGCTGCAGATCCCATTGACATTCATGTCAATCATTTGGGTGATCTGCCAGAAGGAATGACAGGAAATGACAGATACTTCCTGCAAATATTTCCTGCAGCAGCGAAAAAGGCCATCACGTAAACGATCACAGGCCAATCCACCTACAATAACTGGCTTGAAATCATCAAAGAGATTCATGAGATGGAAAAACTGACTTTCCAAGGAACATGGCTGGTGGTTTGCCTTGCTCATTCTCTCTACTTAAAATCTCATTTACCTTCCATTTGCTGTCCGCTTTTCAAATAATGGATAATCATATGCAAATTATGTAGAGCTGAATAAAGACCTGTTGTCCGTAATCCATAATACATAATGTTTGTGAATTGGATGTTGTGGATGCCATGGTTCCTGGCAATGTTGTTGGTGTACTGTGCTGTTTTTGATAGAAATGAGATCTTCAAATAAGTGTCAAGTATCTTCAGTTTAAACAATTCAGTCAGTAAAAGCATCATATAGCTTCATAAAAATGTTGGAAAAAGCAAATACTGAATATATTTGTTATTGTCTGATAGTTGAAATAGAGATTCTTTATTTATTCAGTGTATTTATGTATTTTTTATTATCATTTATTTAAAAAAAAAAACATGATGGGGAATATCAGATGTAAATCAGGTGTTTAAGAGGTTCACAGTGAATTATCCAGTGTAGGATTTTTCTTGTTATATTAAGTTTTAAATCTGGAGCTCGACATTACAACATTACGACTTCAGCATTAAGATACTCAGTGTGGATCAGTATGACATCAGCCTTATAGCTGCAGTTTAATGTCACCACAACTTTCACATCATATTAATCTCAGCACAGAAGTAATAAATGATATCTGACCTCAGAGTCTCCAGTCTACAGTGTGGACTCTCCAGAAAATCACACAGCAGCTTCACTCCGGAATCCTGCAGCTCGTTTCCACTCAGGTCCAGCTCTCTCAGATGGGAGGGGTTGGACTTCAGAGCTGAGGCCAGAGAAGCACAGCTGATCTCTGACAACCTGCAGTGTCTCAATCTGAATAAAGAATAAATGATGTAGATAAAAATCCATTTATAATCCACTCAGATGTGTTAAGGTTTTAAATGTGTAGCTCAACTTTACTATGTCCTAATCAATGAGCTTTTTATCTGTGTGTGTGTGTGTGTGTTCTGAAGGATCAATATCAATCAGACATTATTTGTGAAAACACATTGAAATTAACAGAAACCAAAGAAATATTTCTACACTAGCAAGTAAACTTCATCAATTTAAAACAAATATTACTTCAGAGGATCTTCTGTATACAGATGTGACCATTTACCAAAAATCATAAACATTAATTTACCTTAACAACTAACAGTGGACATTTTCTACAATAGCAACAGAGAGTCGATGAACTGACCTCAGAGTCTCCAGTCTACAGTGTGGACTCTCCAGAAAATCACACAGCAGCTTCACTCCTNATGTAAAAATCATATCCAATCAGATGTGTTCAGGTTTTAAATGTGCTAGCTCAACATTACTATGTCCTAAGCAATGAGCTTTTCCCTAAAATGAGTAGAGTGACTTTGTCATTGTGTTACTGTGGATCATCATAATGTCAGCCTTCTACAGACATCATCCAAACGTCACCACAACATCCATACACCTATTCATGTCAACACAGATTAATAACATGCTGCTGATCTCAGTCAAGTCTGGAATTAGAGGATCAATATCAAATCAGACATGTTGGGCTAAAAAACTGTTAATTATTTCATTCATTACATGACCTTCTTCTAACTGTATTTGGGAGCTTAGTAAGTAAATGTAATTAAAAGGAGAGGTCCACATTTGTTCAAGTCTGTCTTAAAACAACAGCCACGTGACATATGTACATTAAAAGAGTTAATGGTGGCAGTAATCATTCCTCCTGTCCATACTGAGTGTGACGTGGTCCCTTCATAACACAACTACACTGTAAGAAGTGACTTCATACGTTCAGCTGAAAATAATAGGCTAGGCGGCTAAAGCTAGCGAACTAGTTGCACAAGAATGGCAGAGAAAGAAAAGAAAGACAGAAGAAGAAAAGCCTAGGACCAAAAACAGGTTGGATAAAGCAAGAGGTCCAACCAGAGTCAACATCAGTATGGAATTTCAACAATGGCGAGAACTGAGGGAGTTGAAGGGTCTGAAAAGTGACGCTGTGAGTACTAACAATAGCCACGTTGGTTGTTTACATTCATTATGATAATGTTAGGTGTTTCAAACATGTGAATGAGACATGAGGTAGTTGGACAGGGTGATGACAACGATGTGCTGTGCTCCTCTCCCCAACGCTCTCTCGTGGACTCATCCTCCAGCAGTAGTCAGGCAGTGTGCGTTCGTGTGTTTTGGGGGAGTGGATTTGGAGGGAGGAGCGTATAATTTCAAAATCTAGCTTACTCTTGCTGGTTTCTTCAACGTTACCAACCCTAGCTTTAACAAAGTACATTTAAATGCGCATAATTATTGCTATTAATCTAAACGGGCATTCGAGCATAACAAAGGAAGGAATAGCTGGACAAACAATTAATAAACCTAACAACGAACATAAAACATTATGTTAGGTCTTACAGAAGTCTTATGGAATACATTTAAGTAAAAGTCATCTTATTAATATTTCTTTTCTCTTGTCTTTATTTGCATATTTGGTATTGCGGTAATCCAAAAGTAACGGAAAGTAATCAAGTTATGTTACTTTAATATTGTGATTCTTGGTTTAGGTTACTGACTACATTGTATCAAATTACATTTTTAAAGTAATCCTCCCAACCCTGTGCAATACTTGTTTGTTAAAGAGTGCTGCACCTTTTGACATCAAATGACATTCAAATGAGCGGCAGAACCAGGGGAACTGTGAGTTTGATGTTTAATCTTCATCGAGCTTCTAAAACTTTACTGAACTTTATGATCTGCATAAACTCCATGTTTAATTTCTGAGAGATAAAAAAAATTGATGATTCTTAAATAGAGATTGATTTGTTAGGGAACAAAAACGTTTTAAAAACTAAATTCAGTCTGTTCTTGCTCTAAAACATAAACACAATGACTGGTCTCACCTGCCATCTTTTTTGTAGTAATTACAGCAGAGAGTCCTTTCAGCTCTGGTTTAATGCACACCACACCACAGCAGCTGTGTGGGTTGTCCCTGTACATGCCATATCAGCTTCTGATATTATGGATATCATCAGAGTCCCTCACTTCACCTTTATTGAACTTTGCATTCATATCTTTCTTTTCTTTATCTAACCTGTCTCTCTTTGTGTTTACACAGAAGCTCAAACTATCTGCCTGTTTTCATCTGCTATCATCAGATCTTCAACAACTTCCCTCACACACTCTACAGCCTCATCAGTACTGACATCATCTTCACTGATGGACCACAATGTGAATCTGTGGAAGCTGAAAACATTTTCGTTACAGCCATTTGGAAAGAAGGGCATTTCTGGAAAAAATAATTCAAAAATAATTCAGATTGTGATTCAGATAATTCAGATAAGTGCAGAGGATCCTTAAAGACAATCACTGTCCACAACATCTACCGACCAGGCCTACATGACCCCAGGTTACAGGACCAAATATTACCACAAGCGGTGCGACCACTCCAGGAAGAAGGGGAAGACAGCCGGGCTAAGAGCTAAGCTAACCCAGCTCGGGCCTAAGGATACTCCACTATCCAGTCTACTCCTGGCTAATGTCCGGTCACAGGAAAACAAATGGATGAAATAAGACTCAGGTTAACTCAACAAACAAGAAAACTGTTGAGCCCACATCTTTACAGAGACCTGGCTCCACCACAACCTCCCAGATCAAGCTATTGCACTCAAAGGGCGGACTGTGTTCAGCACAGATGGAGCACAGGACTCTGGTGGGACAAGGGGAAGCGGACTCTGTTTACATAGATGATGCTTGGTGCTTGGGTGCAGTCGGGTTGATGGACAGCATTCCCCAGTTGTCGAATTCGACCATATTATCTGCCCAGAGAATTCACCAGTGTTTTTATTGCTGCTGTTTACATTCCACCAGATACAAATTCAAAAAATGCACTACAGGAACTGTACGAGGTCATACTGCATATGTATACAAGTAATCTGTATATATTTTTGTTGTTTTTTTTGTTTTTTTAAATTGTATTTTATTTTATCCTATTCTAATTTAAATATTTTTATATTTGTTATGTGTGTGTAGCGTGAAGGGGCTGCAAACTACCATTTCTTTGTGCAGCCCTGTGTTGTATAATGACAAATAAATGAACCTTGAAACTTGGAAACCTCAGTCGAGGATATAAATTCAACATTTACAAAAAAACGACATAAGATTGAGTCAGTGAACTGACCTCAGAGTCTCCAGTCTACAGTTTGGACTCTCCAGTCCAGCAGACAGCAGCGTCACTCCTGCATCGTGCAGCTCCCAGTTTTCACTCAGGTCCAGCTCTCTCAGATGGGAGGGGTTGGACTTCAGAGCTGAGACCACAACCTCACAGTAAGTCTCTGAGATTCCACAGTCAGAAAGTCTGTCATGACACATAAATTACAAAATATGATATTATGAAAGAGGACACTTTATATTTACTTCATGCATTTCATGACAAAACAGTCTGACATAGCTGTTTTGCTCTTCACATCAGTGGTTCAGCTGATCTTATCGCACTGTGTTTGACATGAAACAATAATTCTCATCTCTCTCTCTCATACCTGCAGACTTTTAATCTTTGTTTTGCTTTAATCTTGCAGATGAAGGGAGTGAAAATGTAGTTACATTTAGGCCTCCATAATGTCCACAGTCTGTCAGTGTGATCTGATCCCATGTCTGTCTCCACAAAATTAGCATGAGGCCATCTTGATTAGAAAACCCTTTTTACACCTCAGTGAACAATTACAGCTGGGGAAGATGATCTCTCTTTGCTCGCTACCTGCTGCTGTCAGGTTCACGTCCCTAAGTGGGAAAATTCAGCGACTGTGGCCAAACGGTAGAGAAATGAAACAACTTGCTTGACAATATTAGACCTGTACATAATTAAATATTAATATAATTAAATATTTTTGATGTGCATGACAGATGACTGCATGATGTTTTGTAATTCTACTATTCTGCTGTTATATATTCATCAGACCTCTGTTATCGGTGGAAGCTGTGCATTTCCTGCTACTACTCTTCTCCACACCAACAAGAGAGAGAAAACACCTGTGAGTTTCTTTCTGTGAGTAACAGAATTTAAGAAGAGACTTCAAAACAAGACTATGTAACACAACTTCCCTCTTTAAAATAAAACATTGAATTCATAAGCAATAAAATGAACCATTCCTTGGTTCAACACACTCAGGGGTATTGCAGCGACAGTCTTTGTCTCGTATGACCAGTAGTTTACGCTGGCTAATGTCAGTTAATGTTAGCAAACTTTAGACAGATATTGTTGTGTAACTGACATTACTGAATCATGAATCATCATACTGATGACTATTCTCTGCTTGTGCTACCAAATCAATCCAACATTATCCCATAACTGTCACTTGTGGCCACAGTGGCTGCTTCCGCAAAAGTTGCATACGCAGTTTAAGTGATAATAATAATAACAATAATCATGGGCCTCATTCACCAACTGTTCTTAAGAAGAAATTCCTTCTTAAAACCCACTTACGCAGTTTTCACGAAGATTCTGACATTTACCGATGTTTTCTCATGTGGGATTTGTTCTTAGGTAAGAACAGAATCTACACACACTCAAGAGCACACTTACTTATTTTTCATTTTTTTACAAAGCATTATGGTCTTTTAAAATAAATAAACACTACATCAATACTTTGGCAATGTAAACTAGCTTTAGTGTGTGGTGCGATGAAGTCATCAGGCAGGGATGCCCTTAGTTCCTTGTATTCCTGGCGTAATCCCTGGATACTTTCTCTTCTCTCTACTTTAATGTGTCACACAAACGAAGCACCTCTGCATCACCATGCTCATTACTTAGACTAGTCACCGGCAGGCAGATGAGAACGGGAACAGGTGAGCATCAGTAGTGCCTGGGTAATGCAGTTTATTTAGGGCCATTATCAAATGCCCAGAGAACCTGATATGGAGAGGGCAGAAAAGAGTACCGGCAGCTTGAGAAAAGTGCCAAGAAAAAGTCACGGTTCACCAAAGAGTAAAATTTAGTGGTGCTTGTACTGTGTACCGGTGAGTACTGGCCCACTTCGAGCACTGGATCTATTTGCAGGGAGTGACGAATATTATTTTGGCTTCAGATTTGAAATCAAACCATTTTCTTTAATTCATCAGATGTGCGTCCTTCTCTGGATACATCGTTCACTGAACGAGGAACGAGTTTTTTGTTGTTATTTTATATCCACTACTGACGCTACTAAATATAACAGCTTGTTTGCTATTCACTTCCTGCAGCAGTACCTCCACTTCAGAACTACTTAAGTTTTTCTTATGTTTGGAGTCCGGTGCTCCACCGTCTTTACATTTTCATTTGGGCATTCTTGACTTCTCTCTCAACTATTTTTTTCAATTTCTGTGTGTGATTTCTGTGTGCACACAGCCCTGCAGTCTCATGCCCTTTTATGGGGCGTTTACCTATGCTAATTAGGAACAACTGGCTCTCAATTTACAAGGACAATGGGATTCGTCATTATAAGAACACAGGCGTGAACAATTCTGTGGTTTAAGAACACATCATGAATCTGATGTAGACTTTTCTTAGGACCTTTCTTAAGAACAAATTTAAGAAAAAACTTAGGAAGATATTGGTGAATGACGCCCAATAATAATAATAATAATAATAATAATACAATTTTATCTATACAGTGCTTTGCAACTTTACAAGTTTACAAAGTGCTTCAAACACTTAAACAGAATGGGTCTCATGCATGAATCGTTCGTACGCACAGATTTGTGGCATTCATCAATACTTCCGTACTTCCTGCTTGTTCTTAGGTAAGATCAAAATTTAAGAGTGCCCTCAACCACACGTAAGCCAATACGCACAAAAGCCAACCTGCGTTTTGTGCTGTGAAATATTAATAATGATGACAACCAACTGACAAATCTACATTTTTTGCACTCACAAAAATTATATGTCAGTTGTATTTCGTCAGAGATGTTCTTGGGCTGTTTCAAACGCTGTAATAAACAAGTGGAACACTATTTTAAGAATAATAAGAATTTTATAGTGTTTATATCTGAAGAACTAAACTACTAATCTACACTGACTTATAATGTTAATCAAATTTGGACTTACAGAGCCTTTCTGCAGTTCCTCACAGCTGGAATCAGTCTCTGTCGTCCCTCCACTGATGTGTTGTACTTCTTCAGGTTCAACTCATCCAGAACCTCCTCTGACATCTGCAGCATGTAGGCCAGGGCTGAGCAGTGGATCACAGAGAGTTTCTTCTTTGATTTGTTCTCTGACTTCAGGAACTCTTGGATCTCCTGATGTACTGAGTGGTCGTTCATCTCCATCAGACAGTGGAAGATGTTGATGCTTCTGTCAGGAGAGATCTTGTACATGTTCATCTCCTTCAGGTTGTTGATGGCTCTCTGGATGACTTCTGGACTGTTGTCTGTC
>NTHP01000763.1:6607-33152 GCA_003416845.1 Oplegnathus fasciatus
TGTCTCAAATAGGTCTTTGTACCCGAAGCATAGGTAGGCAACCGCCTGAAAGAGTAAGTCGTAGCAGCAGTTGGATTGCTGGTCAAAGTACCAGTCATTGTATCACCAGCTACATTCAAGAATCGACTATCGGCCTCTGCTTTAGTATAAGAGCCAATTTCTGATGGAGTTGGTTTATGTCCTTCGTGATACAACTGGAATGTTTTGTACCAAGCACTTGTTTGATTAATCTTAAACACGTCTGTAGTCACAGAACCATTCATCATCTGGAACTTGAAGTATTCGTTGCCATTATCTGCTGTTCTGAAGTACATATAAGAATCGGTATCAGCATCGGAATCATTCTTGAATCCTACTACTACACTATCGGCATGTCCGTTAAAGGTAAGCGTTTTACCGATATTGAACGTCAAGTTACCACCGATAAGATCATCAACATCACTTCTTAGATATTGGGCACTATCAAGACCGTCCAGCTTATCGGAATCAACTGCCTTTGCACCTCTCGGTAAGTAGTTTTTCAAAGCGTAGTTAAGACCTCTAGGAGATACTACCTTTGGATTATGTGCGTAAGCTGTATAATCTTGAGTTGAACCGCCTGTTATTGTGCCAGCCCAAGTCTCGCCCATAGTAGCAGTTTCGCCAGTACCGAAATTAGTCTCTGTCATGTTGAACTGACTATAAACGCAAACAGCTCTATCCAGTTGCCAAGGCGTAATCATTCGGGTTTTATCAGCGCCAGCTTGAACTTCACCATCACCAGCGATCTCGGCTATTCCCGCTAAGGATTCTGTTGCTCGTCTTGCATTCAATTTCTCTGGAGTAATGAATACGTTGTCTAATCCACCGGAGATAACATTAGCTTCGACTTGAGTTGCAACTCTAGCAGTACCTCTTTGCGTTTCTGTTGGTACATCAATGCTAAAAGTCATTTTACCCCATAAAGTACCAGACTCATTTAATCCAGATGCAGCATCAACGTCGATGCGATTACCAGATAGCCAAGTCTTGAACTTCAGTGGTGATATAATCCTTGTGTTGTCTGTGCCTGTATCAACTTCGGATTGAGTCGCTATTTCTGCTATACCAGCCAACGCCTCTCCTGCCCTTCTACCATTCAAAGTAAATGGTGTAATGATATGAACTTTGGACGCACTGGAAGACATGGAGTTAGCTTCTGTCTGTGTTGCCGTCTCTGCTATACCTGCTAGGATTTCACTCGCTCTCCGCTTGTCCAGCTTCTCTGGAGTGATGATAACTAAGTCACTTGCTGTACTACCTTGGGTATTTGCTTCTGATTGAGTAGCAACATAAGCAACACCACGAGAGTTCTCGGTAGCTTGGCATTGATTTATGTTCTTTGTCGTCAATACATAAGGCTCATTATGATAAGCATCTGACCAGTTATATACGCCTGTACCTGCTACTGTTCTGCTGGTAGCAGCGACAGAATCGCCATCTATAACTCTTACCAATCCAGCTAAGTTACCTTCTGCCCTTCTCTCATTGAGCATCTTTGGATTAACGATGTGAGTAACGTTGTTATTATCTCTGACTTCAGTAGCATTTGACATTTCAGCAACACCACGAAGAGTCTCTGTGGCTTGTCTGTTGTATAGCTTTTTAGGAGTGATTATATGCGTGTCGTTGTCGTTGGAGTTAGCCTCTGGTTGAGTCGCTATCTCTGCTATACCTCTTAGGCTTTCGCTTGCTATGCGATTGGCCAAGAGCTTTGGTGTAACGATCTTATAGTCAACGCTTGCTGTATTATTATTGACCTCTGCCTGTGTAGCTAACTCTGCTACTCCAAGTCTGGTTCTATTAGACTCATCTACTTCATCTACTCTAGCATTGAATTGACTAAAGAACCAGAATCCAGTACCTTCATCATTGAACGTTAGTTCAAATGTAACACCTTGTTTTAGGCTCTTGTTGTATACAAAAGAACTTCCGGTTCTACTGTAGCCAGCCATCGAAGTAGGGGAATCCTTGAACTTTTCGTTGAAGAAATCGGTCGGTACACCGACGAACTTATGAGTCGTTCCGTCGTGAGCTTTGACTGTAAGATTACCAGTCGTATTGTAAATATTTGATATGATAATGGTATCACCATCACTTGCATATCTAGGTAGGTTTATGATCTGATTACCAGTACCAACTGCTAATATCTTATCAAAGGATCGAGCCTCTACATTACCTTCGCTTATATGCCATCTCTGCTTCTGATCACCGTTCCATACTCGCCATATATCTCCAGTCGGATCATATATAAGGATGATCTCCGCTTCTTCATATGTTGTTAATGTTCCCTGTCCGGGTTTGTCGATACTTGTTGTCGATCCATCCTTGAATTTTAGAGTAAGACCATTTACAGCATTGAGGTTTTCAAGATCATAAATTTCGATCTTGTCTCCTTTCTCTGCATAGACTGGCATAATCAATTCTATATGACCTGTAGTGGACTTCAGAAAGACAATATCCGATGCTGCTAGTTGTCTATCTTGATCTATACCACCTACTTTCATCTCTTTACCGAGAACCTTGTCGATTGAAGTCTGGACTACCCACCTTCCACCTGAAATAGCAGAATATATAAAGGTCTTCATGACCCCTGGAACAGTCATTAACTTACTTGATGAGGAATCGACAAACGTAGCACCTGCTGATGTAATCTCGATCTTGCTGGTATTACATGCGTATCCTTCATCCTTTATAGTGATAGTATCACCATGAACCAACTGAGTCGTAGGAAGTTTAAACAATAGCTCATTCGCAATCGAAGAGGCTGTTATATACTGACCTGCTTTAAGTTCATAGCCACCAGCTGGTGTAGTCTGGACAGTTTCCCATGTAGGATCAACTCGGAATGCAGTCCAAAGATTAGCGTTGAATACTGTATCCTTTGGTATATCCTGCTTTGCTATCCATCCTCTGTTGTTGTAAATAACAGCGAAGTGTTTTTTATAGGCTCTGGTCTGATCGTGTTGTTGTAGTGTGTTCTCACGGATGAAGTAATCAATGTTTACACCGTCATTCTTGTTTGTATTGTCTACTGGTGTCTGGACATTGATGACTTTATGACTACCAGCGTCCAAGCCACTTTCAGCTCGGAAAATTCTTTTTGTCATTAGATAATTTCCTCTTGACATAATATCGGTCTATTGTAATATTTATTCATCGACAACAGAGGACGTAACATGTCTTTAGAATCATTGTTTGGTATGTCTACCGAAACAGAAAAGCAACCGTTAGTTGGTGTACAGTTAGTTGACTATTCGCAGCTTGTGTTGGCAACTATCATGGTGACCTATAAGCCACAAGATGTCATTACCGAAGCTGGTATTCGTGTTTTGATTTTGAATACGATAAAGTCCAACGTTGCAAAAAACAAAAAGAAATACCCTACTACTGTTATCTGTGTCGATAATGCTAGTCAAGGTTACTGGCGTAGAGATGTAGCTTATTACTACAAAAAGAACAGGAAAGATAGCAGAGAAAAATCTGACTGGGATTGGTCAATTATCTTTGGTGCAATGTCTAGTGTCAAGGAAGAGTTAAAAGAAAACTTTCCTTATCACGTTATTGATAAAGTGAAGACCGAGGCTGATGACATTATCGCTGTTCTCACTAAGCATATTCATACTACATATCCATGGGTCGATGTCCTGATCAACTCAAGCGATGGTGACTTTGTTCAATTGCATAAGTACCAGAATGTTAAGCAATGGTCTCCTATCCAGAAGAAGTGGGTACTAGCTAAATCTGGTTCGCCTCGTAATGATCTAATAAGTAAGATCGTTCTTGGTGATCGAAAGGATGGTGTGTCTAGTATCAGAGAATGTTCCGACTGGAACTTCACTAAGCCAAAAGGAAAACGAGCGAAACCAGTATCCAGAGAAAAGTACCTTAATCCTCTCTTTGATATGGTTAATCCAGTGGATGCTCCTTATATGACAGAAGAAGAGAGAATCCGGTATAAAGAAAACGAAGTTCTAATCGACTTCGATTTTATCCCTGAATATATCAGTAGTCCGATTATCAGTACATTCGAGAATGAACCGGTTGCCCCACGAAGCAAGATATACCCATACCTTGCCAAGAAAGGTCTGGTCACATTACTCGATAGCGCATCATTTTTTTAATTAAAAATAAATTAAAAAACAGTTTGTAAATCGTGTGGTCTTGATATAATATAGGCCACACGAAAGGAGATTAAAATGTTCACATCAGACAGCCTGAGTATAAAGGTAGCTAATCACATTAAAGATAAGTTCAAGGTATACGTAACAGCTTCCGTATCATTCGATTGTGGAGTATTATCCATTGAGATTTTCGATAAGATGTTTGAAGTCTGTTCCTTGACCTTTGAAGAATTTGAGGTTGCTGGTCGCTCTGTTGTTGTCAGAGTGAACAGATGGATTCGTGAAAACTTTGATCGAGTCCGAGAATCTTCTGAAGTAATCGAAGAAGAACCAGTTTACTTCGAAAACGAAGTAGAATCTTGTAAGTGCTTAGAAAAGACTGGGACGATTTACAATCATCCAGAACTAAGAGCACTACAAAAAACTGCGCTACGATATTGGTCTGGATACGCATATGATATTCTGGGTCTACCAGTTATATCTGAACCACGGTCGATTACGTTTGACGTGATTAGACATTACAAGCAACAATGTAATAAGTGGGCGCATCCAGATAAAGGCGGTAGTTCAGAGCTGTTTGATATGGTCACTAGAGCATATGAATCGGCTCATGCAGATATAACCAAGCTTGGACCAATCTAACCAAGGTACTGTGAAATGGGTAAGCAATCCGTTACGTTCAAAAAGTTTCGTGAAATGGCTAAAGGCGTTGATAGTCATAACCGACATGATCGTAATGAAGCACATAAAGTTGGCTTTACAACAGAAACCGAAGAGAACTTATTGAGTATGGAAAATTTGACATCAATGCCCGGCTTGAGTCCTTCTATGATGGCTGGCTACTTGCCACCTAAATTGAGAAACCTCGATAAAAGAGCGCAACATATTAGTGCCAGTGACGTTAATTGTCTGTTGATCTTTCATGGAATGCAAACTGTATCCTATAAGCTCAGAGACGGTAATTACCTCGCCCAATATGAGATGACTGACTTGTCCAGAGAGCATGGATTCTGTACTGTGTATGAATGTAACACCATTCAGAATTTGAAGTGGTCTAACTCCGCTAGAGATTATCTGATTAAGGTTATCAGCGATCATGTGAAATGTAGCTTTAGTATTGGTAGACAAATCCAATCAGGCAAAGAAGATCGTGATGATGCCAAGAAAGAAGCTACTCCGATGCCATCCACTACAAAGGAAGAAGATTATGGTCTGTTTGATACCAAGACTGTCTATACCTCTAAGATAGTCGGGAATCATAAGTTTACCGTGTCCTCTTGGTTTGATGGTATCAATTCAATCGTTACAGTCGATGCAACTAAAATCGAATAACAGTTAACATTTAACACTTTACAGATAAATGAGGTCATGATAACATGACCTCACCGAATATCAAACTAGAGATATAGTCATGAGCGAAAATAAAACAGAAACTCGCGGTCGTCCACGTAAAGAACGTAAAGTTTTCGATCCTAATGTGGATGCTGTAGCATTAGCAGCAGCAATCGAAGAGGCTGTTATCGCCAAGGAACGTGTTAAACTGTATCAAGAATCTCTTTCTGATATTAAGTCTATGGCAAAGGACGATCTTGGTATTGATACCAAAACGTTTAACCAGCTTCTCAAGCTCCGGTTTGACCGATCAAGAGATGAGTTTGAAGAAGTAAACGAGGAGCTGTTAGCTCTGTATGACTCTGCTTTCAAAGATGAAAGCGACGACTAAACTAAACCAGTATAAAGGTAGGTTCAAACGAGCCTACCAATCAAATAAAACATAAATACGAAAGCCTCCTAGTGAGGCTTTTTTGTATCTCCGAACCGAGGAATAAGCATGTCTAAAGATTGCGAAAAAGTAGCAGAAATGATGGAAGAGCATGGATGCACTGGTAAGCGTGTAACCAAAGAGCTGATCGAATCTCGTATCGTTGAGGTTGAATACTCCACATTGATCATCGCTGGGCAGAAGATGATGTACTGTGGTATCCGTATGGACAATGGTTTTGTTGCCGTTGGTAAACCAGCAACATGTATTGATCCGTCAAATTGGCGAGACGAGATCGGTCAGAAGATCAGCTACGACAACTCTTTCGATGAGTTATGGAAACTGGAAGCCTATCGAATGATGTCGGTTTAATACAGTTTACCCTACCAAGAGGCCATGTTATCATGGCCTTTCTTCGTTATAATCCAGATGAATCCAACATCATAGGAATTGATATGACACCATCATTAAAGACGAAAATACCTATTATCGAGTTCCCTCTCGATAGCCTGACCAAAACAACGATGGCAGTCGAGATTGAGGAATATAAGAATAGGTTCGAAGTATCTTATATCGAGTCTATCGTGACATGGGCAGCAGATAACG
The DNA here is from genome assembly GCA_003416845.1 of Oplegnathus fasciatus. Taxonomy (NCBI): domain Eukaryota; kingdom Metazoa; phylum Chordata; class Actinopteri; order Centrarchiformes; family Oplegnathidae; genus Oplegnathus; species Oplegnathus fasciatus. The sequence continues at coordinate 13,118 of NTHP01000763.1, forward strand.
ATTGTGACATTATGGATGTTGCAAAGAATTTATCCCCTACTCTGAAAGAGAAACTTGTTATGGAATGTCATAACAAAGGTCTAGTTAAGTCAGTTTGTATTCCAGAAACAACTTTGGAAACTTTGATGTAATGCTTATCCAATTGGTGATGCCTCCGGTTGATTGTAGACGGAAGATCATTGGCAAATCTGTTTATAAGCTGTATGTCATGATCAAGATTCATTTTTCTGGTAAATTTGACATCATTCAATACAACTGGAGTGGAGTGAAAATATCCAATAGCGCCTATGATAAAAGGAAAGACAAACACTTCTTCGAGAGATTGTCTGGAAAGTTTAGTCTAGGTGATCTATATAAGATATTCTTGTCCAACATGCTCGCTAATCCAGATGCTTGGGTTGGCGAGATAAGTGGAGCCGATGCTCTGATATTCTATACTGAATACAAAAGCAAACTGGAAAGAGCATCTTATATTTACAGAGAAGACCTAGAAAACTTGGTCAACTTTTGCGCTAAGAAGAATATTTTATTTCCTGATCTATTCAACTGTAGAAATGGTCACCCGTTGATCTTCAAGATGATCCAACAGGAAGTCATTTCTTATGAGACTTTTTTGCTAATCAATGCTGGTGCTAATTTCATTGATAAATTCGATAAGGATATGAAGTCCGATATAATATGGACCCAGTATAGAACTAGATTGCTCGCCTATAAAAAGCTACTAAATATAGATGAAATAAAAGCCAGAACGATTTTAGAAGAAATTTTAAGAAAATAAAATAAATGGTTTACACGTATAATACATTACTGTAATCTACACACATCGAAGAGACATTCTCTCCTAGATAAAGAAACGACATACAACGTCACAATACGAATATTACGAAAGGAATACCTTGTGTTTCAAAGAAAAAATCCTAGCCAGCTTCAATCCCAACTCGAAGCAATGAACGCTAAGCCTACCTTCGAAAACAACAGCGAAGGCGAATGGAAGCCAACTATTGATAGCTCCGGTAATGGTGGTGCAAGAATCCGGTTCCTGCCTGCTAAGAAAGACGAAGATACTGCTTTCGTTAAGTTGTTCAATCATGGCTTCAAGAAGAATGGTAAGTGGTTCATCGAGAACTGTCCTACTACCAAAGCCAAAGACTGCCCTTTGTGTCGCCAAAACAGCCAACTGTGGAACTCTGGTCTTGAGTCTGATAAAGCGATTGCTCGTCAGCGTAAGCGTAAACTGAGCTACTGGGCGAACATCCTCGTTGTTATGGACCCAGGCAATCCAGAAAATAACGGTAAAGTCTTCAAGTATCGTTTCGGTCAGAAGATCATGGAAAAGATTCAAGGTATGATCAACGTTGACGAAGCTATGGGCGACGTACCAGTTGATGTTACTTGTGTGTTTGGTGGCGCTGACTTCGCTTTGAAGCAAAAGAAAGTAAGCGACTTCCCTAACTATGATGATTCCAAGTTCTTCGCTGTTGGTGAGATCACTAATATCAACAATCCAGAGATGCAAAAGTTCCTCATGGACAACATGCACGACCTGAACGAGATTGTCTCTGATGATAAGTTCCTGCCTTATGAGGAACTTGAGAAGAAACTGAGTTCGATGGAAGGACAGCAGCATAATGCTTCCAGTGCATCTGATACATTCGATCAACAGCTTGCAGCGTTCGAACAGAACAATGCACCAGCAGGACATTATAATTCTGCACCAGCACAACCTATGTCGAACTATCAGCCAGCACAGCAAGCACCTCAGTATGCTCCTGTAGCTCCACCTGTACAGCAAGACGATACACCTCCTTTCGAGGTAGGAACAGCAGCAGAATTGTCTGACTTGGATGAACTCCTCGCTGACATTTTCTAAGATAAGGGGACACTTAGGTGTCCCTTTTTAGTTTCCGAGAGGTAAGTTATGGTCTGTGTAGTTGTGAATCGTCATAAAGAAGAGTTTGATGTCTATATCGGAAGAGGAACAAAGTGGGGCAATCCATATGAAAATGAACCTCGATTAATAGCTATCCATAAATTCGAAAAACTCTTTACCGATAAAATCAGGAATGGTATCATAACAAAGAGCGATCTATTAGAGCTAAAAGATAAAAGGCTTGGTTGCTCGTGTAAGCCTCTTCCGTGTCATGGTGATATAATTGCTTATGCTGTAAACAAGATCACTGGATACGATGTAACAATCACTACCCAAACACTAGATGGATTAGGAATATGAAAAACGCTAGACTCTTCAACGCACTGATGAAAATGGTCAAAGATACCAAAGGAAAGTTTTTCTTTCATGACTCTCCTACTCCAATGGGAACAAAGACCAGAGTATTCTCTTATCACTGTGCTGGTTACTCTGATTGGGAAATGACTCCGCACTCATTAGAAGCTAGAGGTATCTTGTTCGAGATTGATGATAACGATAAGCCAGTTCGTGTTATGTCTCGTCCGATGCGAAAGTTCTGGAATTATGGAGAGACTCCATACACGATGAACCTTGATCTGTCTAAAGCAATGTACTTCATGTCCAAAGAAGATGGTAGCTTGATTAGCACCTATTACGACCAAGGCTGTCTGTTCTTGAAGTCAAAGACAAGACTCGCTTCCGAGCACGCTGGGTTAGCTACCGCATGTCTTAATGACCATCCTGTACTAAAGAACAGGTTAACAGAACTAGCAAAGAACGGCTTTACCGTTAACATGGAATACACTGGTCCAGATAACCAGATTGTTCTTGAGTATCAAGACTCTAGTCTTACTGTCCTGAGTGTTCGAAATAACGATACTGGTGAAGAAATACCTATCGACGAACTCTTTGGTGATGCTGCTTTGCGTCCATACCTAGTCGATGCCTTTGAGTTTGATCCTGTATGTTCCGAAGACTGGATCAACAAAGTAAGCCATATGGTTGGAATAGAAGGTTTTATCGTAGTCATGGAAGATGGTCAAAGGTTCAAGATCAAGACCGATTGGTACTTTGCACTTCATAAAGTAAGGGACTCTCTCGATAGCAATCATTCACTGATCCAGTGCTGCGCTAACCGAGCAACAGATGATTTAAGGTCTTTGTATCGGAATGATCCAGATGCCATCAAGAAGATAAATGCTTTTGAGTCTTTATACTTTGAGAAATTGGGCACTGGACTTACCAGAATTCAGGAATATGTAAAGCATAATAAGCATCTGGATAAAAGGTCTTATGCCATTAAAGCCCAAGTCGAGTTCAAAGATGACATCTACCTGTTCCACTCTGCGATGCGATTCCATGGTCAACAGTTCGACGGTGAACAGGTTATTGAGTACATTAAAGAGATAGCATTCAAAAGACCAGAGTTCTTTGTACCGAAAGGATACGAATAAACCCAATGAAGGAGCCGAAAGGCTCCTTTTTTATTAAAAAAAATATTTGAAAAAATAAATTAACGTTGTATAATAGACACATCATAAAAGAGGTGAATTATGAATCTTACTCCGAGTCAGAAAATAGGTCTTGATATGATCTTGTCTAATACAGGTCATGTTGCTATTTGTGGACCAGCTGGTACTGGCAAGACTTTCCTTCTCCGTGCAGTGCTTGAGCATATCAGCGGGAATATCGTTTTCTGTGCTCCTACTCACCAAGCGAAGAACGTATTAGGTGAGATGTTGAACAAAGAAGCCAAAACTATCCACTCTGTCTTGCGGATACATCCAGACACTTACGAGGATGTTGTGAACTTCACGCAATCTGATGGTCTTGATTTGTCTGAAGTGGATTACCTTGTCGTCGATGAAATCTCCATGATTGATAATGACCTATTTGGCATTATGATGACATCTGTTCCTCCTAAATGTCGTATTATTGGTATGGGCGATCCTTACCAGCTTCAACCAGTTAAACATGACTCTGGTATGATCAGTCCTGTATTCAATGATCCTAGATTCATGCGGGTCACTCTTACCGAGATCGTTAGACAGTCAGAAGATAATCCGCTGATCCAAGTAGCTACTAATATCCGAGTAAACTCTACCAGAGTTTACGACAACAATAACGGCGAACTTGGTACATTCAGGATTACCGATAAAGTCGAATATCTTAGAAAGTACTTCTCTGTTGTGAAGACTCCAGAAGATACACTGAAACACAAGATCATTGCTTATACCAATGAGATCGTTGATAGTATGAATACATTCACGAGAAAGCGTATCTACAACACAACCGAAGAGATCGTAGTTGGTGAGTACTTCGTATGTCAGAGTCCAGTTAAACGCAAGATTCGACATAATGGAAAGAATCATGAAGAAACTGTGTTCAACAATGGCGAGACTATCAAAGTAATAGACATCATCGGTCATGTCGAAGACATCATCAGTCTACGGGATGTTGATATTAAGGCTCCCAAGATTAAGTTCTGGAAAGTTAAGGCTAAGTCTATTGATACCGACGAGGAATATGTGATTCATCTCATACTAGACGAAGGTCATGACCGTGAGTACAAACATTACCTGAATAACGTAGCGGAAGAATACAAGAGGATCAAGCGTGTTGATCCCGGTAAGAATATGAAAGCCCACTGGAAGAATTTCTGGAACCAGAAAGATTTCTTTACAGAGGTTAAAGGATCAGCAGCTTGTACGATCCACAAATCACAGGGAAGTACATTTGAGAACGTCTTCTACTTGTCCAATCGTATCGAGTACACAACACCAGCGATACGTAAACAACTTGAATATGTTGCAGTGACCCGAGCGAAATATAACGTTTACTACAACTAAAATAAACAGGACTGGTTGAGACCAGTCCTGTTTACAACCCGATTTATTTCTGTATAATTTAATAATTACCAAAGAGAGACTTATATGAATCTTATATTGACAGTTGGTCCATCCGGTGCAGGAAAATCCACTTGGGCAAATGAATACGTTTCGTTTCGCAATGCTGTAAACCTGAATCGTGATGATCTTCGTAAAGTGATCTTCGATCTCCAGTATGACTGTATGTATCGGTTCAGTAAGAAGAACGAAGAGAAAGTTACCCAAGAACAGTTTCGTCTGGCTGAGAATGCTCTAGCAGAGGGTAAAGAGGTTGTTATCTCTGATACGAATCTCGTTCCTGAACGTTGGAATAAGTGGAAAGACTTAGCCACTAAATACAACGTCCAGTTTGAATCTAAGTTGTTCATTGCTCCGCTTGGTGAGCTTCTGGAGAGGAACCGCAGACGGGAAGAACCTCGTCCTACGAAGGTTATCAGAACGCAGTACCATCGCTTTGTGGAGACGTTTGGTATCAATTTCAAAGCACCGAAGGTTTATGTTCCTAATAAGAAACAACCCACTGCTTTTATCTTTGATATTGACGGTACTCTTGCAAGCATGAGTCCAGATCGTACCCCTTATGAATGGGACAAGGTAGGTTCTGATCTACCAGTTGATCATTTGATAGAAGTATGCCAAAGCCTCTACGCTGTTGGTCATGACATCATTATCATGTCTGGTCGTAGTGAAGTTTGTCGTCAACAAACGAAGACATGGCTAAATGAACATGAGATTCCGGTGTCTGATTTGTTGATGCGTGCGATAGGCGACTTCCGAGACGATAGAATCGTTAAAGACGAACTCTTCGAAGAACAGGTAAGAGACTATTGGAACGTTATTGCTGTATTCGATGATCGAAACAAAGTAGTTGATCTCTGGCGAGAGAAAAACATACCATGTTATCAGGTAGCAGAAGGCGACTTCTGATATTGATCTAAAGGGAGCTTCGGCTCCCTTTCTAGGTATCCAAAAGAGGTAATTCACATGCGAATGAGTGATATGGGCAATCTGTTTGGTCAAGTAAATATGACTCCAGCTCATCCAGAAATGATTAAGTGGGTTGAAAACAAGATCAACGTTGAACTTATTCCAGAGTTTCTGGAAAGGCTCCGTAAGAAAGGTGAGTGTGACTACTCCATGAAGTGCAATCAATCTTCCGAAAGTTCGCTTGATGTTGTCTTATACTTCACCAGCGGAATGCCTTGCGAAGCCTATCGAGTAATGATAGACGCTGAATCTGTAGAGTGGATGCAAGTAAGGGTTGGTCGATGAACAATAAAACATTTATGTCCATTGCTTATCTCGTAAGCAAAGAATCCAAGTGCTGCTCATTGCATGTTGGTTCAGTCATTGTTAAAGATGATAGAGTTATATCAACTGGGTATAACGGGACTCCATCGAAACATGAACATTGTAGAGATGTAGCAATAAGACATAACTGGACAAAGGATGGTGTTCTTATCCCAGAGAAAAGATACCTCCACTCGCATTGGTCTAACATAAATGAAATCCATGCTGAATTGAATGCCATCTTGTTCGCAGCAAAGCATGGGATTTCTATCCAAGGTGCAACTATGTATGTTACGCATAGTCCGTGTCCACAATGCGCTAAGTCAATCGCACAGTCTGGAATAGACCGCCTCTTTTATTGTGAAGAGTATGATCGTAATTCAAGCGACTGGAAGAAAATCCTTGGTAACTGTACCATAGAGAAGATCAGTCCATCAGAACTAAATTTATTGAACTGGCATATGATCCAGTCAGAGAGAAAAGCATGAAAGCATTAGACGAAAGCGTTATCATTGAAGTAAGTGCCAAGCGAGCAGGTGAAGAGGTTGTCTCTGAATTCGGTATTGTACTGGGCCGAAGAGAACTGGGCGAGATTCCAACTACAGGAAAAGTTATCAGTGTTGGTTCAATGGTTCCATCAGATGTCAAACTTGATCTACAAGACGCTATTGTTCTGCTTCCTAACGGTCGCATGAACAACGTTACCGATCCACGAGTTGTTTCCGGTGAAGTTATTCCAGAAGATCAACAAAGACAACTTACGACTACTCACTGGAAGAATATCCAAGTCGTTTACTAATCCAGAATAGTAAGCTATACTGATCCACACGAGCGCAATCCTGCGCTCTTTTATCAACCGATATTGTTGTAAGACTTTACCGGCAATGAAAGGAAAATGATATGGCCAAGAAAACTTCATCCAAAGCCGAAAAACTTCGATTCTCTACTTACAAAGATGGGAACATCTGGAAGAAGAATCGAATTGCTAAACTTCAGCGACACCTGAAGAGTCATCCAGAAGATGCAATTGCTCAAGAAGCACTTGCTAATATGTCCAAGGTTAGCAAGCCACGTCGAGCTGGATATAAGGCTCGTCTTGCATCTGGATCAGGCACTGCAAATCGTTTCGTTGATATGATTTCTCGTATGCTGAAAGGTGCATTGAAGGCAGCATCATACAACGAAAAGAAAAACAAAAAAGCTAAAACAGTGTAACCAGAAAGGCTCCGAAAGGAGCCTTTTTTATTTCTTAAAAAAAATAAATAAAATGGTTGTGTCCCCTGATAAGACTGATATAGAATATTCACATCAACTAGATTACTAGAAATGACTTGAGGATATTAAAATGATCACATTAGCAGGAAATCGTCACCAGAACCTTCGTGAACTTCGTGAAGGTATGAATGAAATCGCAGCAAACGGTTTCATTAAGTCTAAGAACCGCGGACTTAATGTTGCTATTCGTTGTGATCAGCATGTTATCGACGACATCAAAGATCGTGATTTTCCAATCAAAGAGTTTGTTAATGTGATCATTGCATTGGCAACAAAGAGTGAAAATCATATACTCGACATCTACGATAGAATGCTGTCTGGTGAACTCGACACTGGTATTCGTATCAACTGTATGAGTCATGGTAACTACCTCGTAGGTGTAACCATGAAGATTTATCAAGAAACCAATACATATCACATCTCTGTTCGTACTGTATACAGAGAACGAAACATGCTGCATCGTGATCGCAGTGTCCCAGTAGAACGTATCTGGACTCTGGGAATCCCAACTTGGGCAAAACCATACTTCGAAAGCAAGGAAACCAACTAATGATTCTGTCTATCCTTAACACAGTAGCTAATGAGTCTTCTTCTAACAAGAAGCTGGCAATCCTGAAAACTCATGCCGATAACCAGACACTGAAAAACGTTTTTCGTCTGGCTTACAATACTCGTATCGTATTCGGCATCAAGAAGATTCCAGAGCCTTTTGATATGGGCGAACCTATGACTCTCGACGCTGCTCTGGAGCAACTGGAGACGCAATTTGCGACCCGTAAAGCAACAGGCAACACAGCTATCGAACTCCTTGCTACGATCCTTGGTGACCTCTCCGAGGACGACCAGACTGTTCTGGAACGTGTGATCGGTCGTGATCTTCGAATTGGTGCATCAGGCGAGACTGCAAACAAGGTATGGAAAAAGTTGATCGAATCTCAACCGGTTATGCTGAGTGAGAGCTTCAAAGAAAAGAACATCAATCGCATTAAGTACCCGGCTTATGCCCAGCTAAAGTCAGATGGTACTCGCTGTATGATCATCAAGCATGATGGTGAAGTTAAGGCAGTATCTAGGAATGGTCGTGAGTTTACCGGCATCACTCATATCTTGAATGAGGTAAGAAACGCACCATATGATAACCTCGTGATTGACGGTGAGTTGATTTGTGTAGATGAGTCAGATGAACCACTCAATCGACAGACTGGTAACGGTATCATCACCAAGGCACAGAAAGGAACAATGACCTTGGCAGAGTCCGACATTGTACGTCTTCAAGCATGGGATGTTATCGACCTCGAAGACTACTACAACAATAGCAACAAGACAGTTTACTCGGTAAGGCTCCACGAACTAGAACAGCTTCTTGATCATCATACTCGAATTATCAAGATTCCAACGTTCCTCGTGGATACCAAAGAAGAAGCGTTTAATGTTTATAATGGTTACATTGATCAAGGTCTTGAAGGGATCATCCTGAAGAACACTAATCACTTCTGGACCGATAGTCGATCCAAAGAGTGTGTAAAGTTCAAGGTTGTACTTAGCTTCGATGCTGTTATCGTTGATTACTACGAACATCGTAAACAAGAAGGAAAACTAGGCGGCTTCACTGTTGAATCTGCTTGCGGGAAGATCAGATGTAATGTGGGTTCTGGTCTAAAAGACACTAAGGGGGATTCGCTTGATCGTACTGCTCTCTGGGATAGACGTGAATCCACCATCGGACAGATCGTAGAGCTAGAGTGTAATGGTTGCATCACCCGAAAGAATATCAAAGATGGCGACGCTCCTTATTCTCTGTTCCTTCCTATCATCAAGGAAATCCGAGAAGATAAAGACGTAGCGAATACCAAAGATGAAGTATTTTAATTTTTAATAAAAATATTTTAAATAAATAATTGACCAGTTAAACCTGATGCGATATAATAATTGCATCAGGTTTAACTTTATATAGGATACTTAAAATGATCACTCTGACTCAAGCAATGAGCACCGCTAGAAAACTGATGGACGAGCACGGTCTTACCGATTGGAATATATGTTTCGAACCACGTGATGTTTCACACGTTGCTCAATGTAGATATGCTGCCAAGATCATCTCCTTCAATACTCCATATCTGAAGAAGTTGAACGATAAAGAGTTCCATCACGTCGTTCTTCATGAGATTGCTCATGAACTAGACTACCAATGGAACGGTAACAGAGGTCATGGTAAGACCTTTCGTGAAACCTGCGCTCGTATCGGTTGCATCTATGATGGAACTAAAATGTTCTCTGTAGAGAATGAACCGAAGAACTTCGCTATCGTATTGTTCGCAGCTACAAAAGCATTTAAAAAGCGTGAGTCTGATGTTTATTTTGAACCACCTTTCCAAACAATGAAGGCTGTTCCGATGACATTATGGAACGACTACGACACCGGTCGCATTACATACGACGAGTTTAAGGAAATTGCATGACATTAGATGAACTTCAGAAAGAACTGGCCAAAGACCTTCCGATTGATCCGATCAATGTTCAATATGAGTCAGGTCAGAATCCAGTTCTTTATGGGAAATACCTTCGCTACATGAGCGACTTGAAAGTTCAACAGCGAAGGTTGGTAAACCAGAAGTCCAAAGCATATCACAGCAGACTCGACTACTATACAGGTAGAGATGAAAATGAAATCTGTATGACTGTATACGAAAAGAGCGAGATGAAAACTGTCATGACAGCAGATCAAGTTATCATGAAAGCCGAGTCTGAGTTGTTCATTGTTGAAAATATGATTGATTTCTGTAAAGGTGCTCTCGAAGCTATCAAGATCAGAGGTTTTTCTATCAAGGCTATTATAGATATGAGAAATCTAGAGTCAGGTAAATAATTTTAAAGGAGATATTTATGGACTGTAAAATTTGTAAAACTTGCAAGACTGTAATCCAAGAAGGAACCGAAATTGAGTTCAAAGGTGGTTTCGTTCATCTTGGACCATGTGAAGATTATGCTAAACAGAATGATGTATTGTCTGAGTCAGCAGAGTCCAATGAGTCCAGATTGACCGAGACTGAATTGCTAGTATAAAAAAAGGAGCGTAAGCTCCTTTTTCTTTAGAATTTATCCGCTTCTTTTACGTTGGCTTTTGATCTAGCCATCTCTTTATCTTCTTTTGCTTGTGTCTTCTCTTCTTCTGCGTCCATCAATTCGCACTCTCTACCATCTAGTGCGTCGTAGATTGCAATCTCGGAAGACTTGCTAATTGATACCTCTCCCATACGCTCATCGCAGTAATCACGTAGTTCTTCCAAGCCAGCCAGTGTCTTACAGTTAGCAATCTTGTTAAGGATGTCGTCAATTACGCACTCTGTTGGCGACTCTTCTGACTCATCTGGAATGACTTCCTTCTTGGGCTTGGATTTAGACTTCGGCTTATCTTCTGCTTCCATCATTAGAAAATGTTTGAAACTAATCATTAGGATTCCTCTAAGGTTTTCTTTTATTTATCTGAAAAAGGAGCCTTTCGGCTCCTTCTTTATAACTCGATTTTTTTAATATCGTAATTGAATTTTTCCTGATTGTATCTCTCTATCCGAGAAATCCCATGCTTAAACGCATAGTTAGTGTGAGTATACATCTTCTTGGCTGTAGCTGATCTAGGTTTAATAGCAAGATTATCAACTATATCCCAGACAACAGCTTTAGCTTTCGTTGAATGCTTTCTTAGCACTCGACCGATAGACTGGAGTACGATGATCTTAGATCGAACTGGATGCGCTAGAATCAGATGATGTATACGTTTAATCGACACACCTGTCGAAAGGCAACCGTATGATGCTATTAGAATCATACCTGTCTCGTCTTCCATCTCACCAGACATCTCCGAACGATCAGAAGCCTTTACTTCACCTGAGATATAACGAACCTTGTCCTCTCCATAAAGACGTTTGGTAGCCTCGTAAAGAGCCTTTCCGTGCGCTATGTTTTTGAACAACATTAATACGTTTTCATCTCTACTTGCTAGTTTCTTTGCAAGTTGACACACCCAAGCATTCCGTTTCTTGTGTGTAGTGATGTACTTAATCTCGTTCTGATAATCAAGGTTCTTAGCGTTAATACATTCTTGTTGTGGGTAATTCAAGAATATACTCTTTATGTCGATGTTCGATACTTGACCTTCTTCGATCAACTGAGCAGTATCTACTGGACGATATATGTCACCGAATGTACCCACATACTGCATGATGTTACATTTACCATCCCGGAGAGAACCAGTCAGGCCGAATTTATATTCAGCATGAGTCATACCTTTCAGAATAGAGCTTATGACCCGTGCAGTGGAAAGATGGCATTCATCATTTTGTACTAATCCAAACTGCTCGAACCACTCTTTGGGTTTCTTTGAGGCGGATTGCCAAGTCGTGATGGTAATCAATGCGTCGTTGTTTGGATATTTCTGGATATTACCACCTATTAGATTCATAGCTGGTCTCGGAAACAGCCTGTAGTCTATGAAATCGTCGCACATTTGCTTTACCAACTGCGTAGTAGGAACGATGATCAATACCTTACCTGTAAAGTTTTCTAAGTACCAGCGTGAAATTAGACACTGGACCAACGACTTACCGGCAGAGGTAGGTAGGTTGAGGATAGCCTTTCTGCTATTGATAGCATGGAATACTGAATCCGATTGGTACCAGTGTGGCTGTATGATCGTATCGCCTGAGTATATATCAAAGCCGTCTATCCAATTATCGAACTCTTGTCTTGTTAGTTGTGGCGCTGGTTTGATGATTGGATCAATTTCAATATCATATAACATATTAGACGCAAACTTCTCAACTGCTCCGACTAGACCGATAGGAAGTTCGCCTTGATATGACATCAAGCAAATGTCACCTGACCAACCACCATATTTGTACTTAGGACTGAACTGGTAACCGTCTGCTTTAAACGTGAACCAATCACGCAACTCTTGATTAATTGATGGAGATGATTCAATTTGTACGTATGAATGATTTATAAAATGCACTTTGATTATTTCGTTCATATTCGTTCTCGTATTCTTTAATAGTATTTATCGGTTTAATGGATTATAACATAATCATTTTGTATTCCAAAACATAAATATTTTTATTTAAGGTGGATATATGGCATTTAAAGGAAGACCTCCAAAAGAGGTAGCAATGAAATGGTTACCCAAGAAGAAACAGAAGTCTTATGGTAAACACAAGAAAGCAAAGCCAGAAAAATCAAATGCCCGATCCAGAGATGAGATGACACCAGAGGAAATTGCTGTACTCGATAAGAGGTTGAAATCCAAGAAGAACCCCGATTACAAGCATATGACCCTTGCTAAACAGACTAGAGGATTGGATACAACAGAAGCAGAGAAATCGGTTGATAGGTCTGTTATTAATAAATGTAGAAGACATGCTATATATAAGAACAAAAGAGAAGGAAAGAAAATGCTGAAGGAGTACTTCATGACTGTTCATGGAGTAAGTGTTGGTATAAACAAAAGTTTGGATAGGATGGAGTCAGATGCAATAAAGATGATCCAGATACTCATAGACAAGAAGACCGATGAAGAAGCCAAGGAGATGGCTAGAAAGTTTATCCATCGGATGATGCCAACTAGAAAGATGAAGAAGAAAACAACAGCATTTGATCCAGATGAAAACTACGATACAAAAGAACAGACTGTACTGAGTCCACATGATCTTATACGAGCTGGTGTTAGCCTGCCATCCAACGACGTGAAGAAGAAGGATAGGATGTTAGCTTATAACAAAGCAATTCTGTCCTCTGATCTGAAGTCCAAACCAGAGAATACATCTAGTAAGCTGTTTGAAGGCGATTCTATCACTGATCCATTCTACGCTAACGAGGTTATTCGTGGAGTCGGGACCATTGCTCTCCCTACTGGATTTAAACCAGTCTTTATGTTGACTATGAAGGATATGTCTGGTAAACTGTATACACCGATAGGTCATTGGATAACCGATGAAGTTGAACGTTTAGGTGAGAACTGGAAAGAGCTTATCCCCAAAAGCAAGTACCAGAATGACCTTTATACTCTAGTATACTATATCCAAGAACATGGGTCTGTGACTGTACGAGAGTCCAGAATGTCTAAGTTTATTACATACAAGTGAGAATACTATGACTCTAGGTAAAGCTATCAAAATCGCATCTCAGTGGCATGAACAACAAATAGATAAAGGCGGTAATCCTTATATCCTCCATCCGCTTCACGTCATGCGACTGGTCCAAGAGAATCACAACGACCCTGATCTGGCTATCATCGCAGTTCTACATGACATAGTAGAAGACACTCCTGTTACATTGGAATACTTGGAAGCAGAAGGATTTAGTCCGAGAGTTATTGATGCTGTTGATCATCTAACAAAGAGATATGGTCAATCCAGAGAAGACTATATTAATCGTCTAGTTAATAACGAAGATGCTATCCATGTTAAGATAGAAGATATTATCCACAACTCTGATATTCGTCGCTTAAAAGGTTTGACCAAAAGAGACTTCAAGAGGATGGAGCATTATCAAAAGACTTATGAGTTCCTGAAGAATAAATTAAATAAAAAATAAATTAAAATGGTTGATCGGTACAAAACAGGAGTAGTATACTACTCCTGTCGAAAAAAACCTGAATTAGGAGAAAGGTAATGCGCCTGAATAAATATCTGACCAATGAACAGATTTCTGAAATCTCTGTTAAGCGTCATCGTGATACTGATCAGATGTTGGCCAAGGAATATGATGTATCTTTAGCTATCATTCGTAAAGTCATCCTCATCATTTCCAAGGCTGAGTTTGATGCTCGTATGCGTCGTCCAGAAACCAAGAAGCGTTATCTCGAAGAACGTGCATCTAAGGTCACCAAAGAGATCATGAACGAAGATAAGGTTGTTCTTCGTAAGAAGAAGCCAGAACCAATCGTTGTGGATCAGTCGCAGTACAGAAAGAAAGTTAAACTTGCTCCGAAGAAAGAAAAGACCTTTTCTTTTGAGAAGTTTGAAGGTTCCATGGCCTCTGCTTTCGCTAATGCAAAAACACTCCGTAAAGGATAATATATGTCTAAACGATTTCCGTTACTTTGTTTATCGGTTGCTACTGCGTTGATTGTTACTTCATGTTGTCAACATGATAACGTTGCTCCGCCTACTTCTGCTAATCCAGAAGTTATGCCTGCCGAGCTAACAAGTGAACGTTATCTCATGGGTCCAGATGGACAGATGATGACTGCCGCTGCGATGATAGCTGCTGGATTGATAACTGCTTCTGTTGCTGGCGAAGCTGCTGAATACTACTTCGATAAGAAACGTGGGAATTATGAGAAAGTTCCTACCCCTTATCATTCTCGATATTGGAAAAGAGAGAAAGATAAAGAAGGTCGTGTATCTTATATTATCGCTCCTATGTACAGAAATCAGGTTATTAATGGTGTTAAACAATATAACCATAAGGTAGCGACAACATACCGATCTAGTTCCAGCTTCAAGAGTGCCAGTAAGAGCGGAACAACACGTAGTATATTTGGTAGCTCTGCTAGAGCATCAGCAGCTAGTTAATTGAATTGATCAGGAGCCGATAGTCGGCTCCTTCTAAGGAAGAAGATAATGAAAAGATGTAACATCGAAGCCCGTCCTAACTGGCGTGAAACTGTCCGTGAATCCGGTGTGTTGTGGGAAGAGACTGAAGATGGTGCATTCTGGACCGAGTCCATGGAGAAACCAGCTTACTACGAGCTGAAGTATATCGAATATAAAAATCTCAAAGATGCCGCCGAAGATTTACAGAAAAAGTGTTTCGAGACTATTGATTGGTTGCTGACTAGCAATGACTGGGTAGAGGTCGGTAAATGGCTTGACTATTTCGGTATTGATAAGGATAGTCGTCGATTGATCAAGAAGTCTTGGGAAAATGACGAGTGGGCGATGTATGGACGTTTTGATTTCTTGTATAGTAATGACTTTAAATTGCTTGAATACAACGCCGATACACCAACTACATTGATCGAATCTTCTGTCACTCAATGGAGTTGGTTCGATGATAACTACGCTGAACTGAATAAGACATGTGAACCATTCCAGTGGAATGATATTCATGAATCACTTGTCCAACATTGGGCAGATATGCGTAATATGAATGGTGTAGATGGACCAGTTCACTTCTCATCCTGTGATCAACTCGATGATCATCTGACAGTGACTTATATGGCTGATTGTGCATCAGAAGCAGGTTTCGAAGTCCATACAATGACTGTTGACCAGATAGGTGTTAATCCTTCTTCTGACTACTTCTTGGATATGGACGAGAATGAAATCAAGTACATGTTCAAGCTAGAGCCTTGGGAATGGATGATGACCGATGAAGGCGGGAAGATGATCAAAGATAAGAAGACCCGCTGGATCGAACCAGCTTGGAAGATGCTTCTCTCTAACAAGGCTTTGCTTCCTTTACTATGGCATAGATACCCAGGTCATCCAAACTTAGTTGCTTCTTATATGTCGGGCGAAGAAGCTATGGAAAATTCTATCTGTGGTGATCTATGGGTTAAGAAACCACTGCTGTCCAGAGAAGGTCAGAATGTTGGCTTCTATTGCTTCTCTAGTAAAGAGTATAACGGTAGACCGTATAGTTCCATGGTAAAGTTCGCAGGAACCGATGGTGACTATGATGATAGCGAAGGTAATTGCGTGTGGCAGCGTTGTATCTCTATTAGAGATTATGATGGCAACTATCCTATGCTTGGTGTCTGGATGGTAGGCGAAGATGTTGTAGGTCTTGGCATTCGTGAAGATGATGGTAAGGTTACTGGTAACAATAGCCGATTCATTCCTCATATCGTAGTGTAACAAAAAAGGGAGCAAAAGCTCCCTAATTAGAATGCCTGCTTGATTGCAGGCATTTTTGTTTTACATGTCTCTTTGTCTACTAGATAATAAATGCTAGTGTGTGCATCTCTAAAACCGACTTGTCTGTACTTCTGGATAAGAGCAGCAGCATTAGAAAGGTCTGCCTTGACCAACCTATCCACAAACTCACCTTCGTTAGATTCAGCAGCAATATAGAGCATACTAGAAACAATATCATGACCTTCTGTAATAAATGCAGTGTCTTGATGTCTTACATAAACAGCGTCTCTTGTTACTGTTAATTTTTCTAGTGGAATCGACTCATCCTGTTTAGCTGTATTTGATCTCAAATCAGCTTCCATCTCGCTCAATGTCTTCTTGGTATCGAGAACAACGTTATGCTTCCGTGCATACTTTTTAAGTTCTCGTTTGGCCTTAGCCTCGTCCATCTTTAAAATTTCATCAATCTTGGATTGGTCGATATTCATGGTCATGCCTTTATTTTATTTTTATTATTTATGCTTGATTCCAGTTCAGAACATTAGGTCTTCTGGTATAAGAAACCGAACCATGTTTATACGTATACACCCGGTCGATATTTTCTGGATTCAAGAATGAATCGAAACGACCCATCGCAGGAGTATACAGACTAGCGTATCCATCTCTGTGATCGGTTACGTACAGTTGACCAGCACTTGTAGTCAATGAATGATAAAACGAATATAAAATCTGTGCATTGAATGTGGATACAGGATCGCCGATAGCTGCATCTTCTTTGATAGTCTCGATTAGGACATTATCAAATTGATCAGCAACGTTGGTATGGACGATTAGTCCGTCGATCATGTCAATGTAATGAGCTGGTAGGCTCAATACAGAGAAATTGTGTTCCGGTACAAATACAGATTCGAATACAATATCAGTGATCTCATCGGGTAGACTAGCTTCAATTATAGAAATCTCCAGTCCTTTTTCGGTTCTTGCTTTTGTGCCATCGCTATACGTCACTTCACACTTGAACTCCACATCTTTGTTTTCATCAATCGCATTGATTTCAAGAAATGCTTCGTGTTCATCTTCGATTACATCAGCGCCTTTGAACCAAGTATATGAAACTGCCTTCTTTGTGTCAGTCTCTCTTACTATTGGTGCGACCCTAGCTCTTGTGCCTTTGAACAGCTCGATGATATGTTCCCAGAATGAATCAACGTGATACTGAGAGAACTCCACGTCGTCTGCGATACTTACCTTACAAATAGTCTTGGCTGAAAATCCTACACCAGACTCATGAGCCTGTGATGCAGTGATTTCATAGTCACCTTCATGAATCGCTTCCATGACGAACTCGTGTTTGTCTGTAGTCTCTTCAATGACACCGCCATTCTGTTTCCACGTATATGTGATTGGACGATCTTCTGTTACTGGATCAAAGTTGATCGGGAATACTTTGATCGTAACGTGATCCCCTTCTTCCGCTGAAATCTTACGTCGCTGTGCAACGAGAGCTGGTACTCTATCACGAGTTACCTTTTTAGGTGCTCTCTTTCTTGTTACTTTGGCTTTAGGTTCTTTCATTTTCGTTCCTTATGGCGCTTCTGGTTCTGGCTTCCACCAGTCGATAAAATGAGGTTGTCTTGGTCTTGACATCGAACCATCCTTATACAGATAGATACGATCTGGACTATGTGCGTTGATAACATTCTCAAGAGTAACGTCAACGTTGTAGTTAGATACATATCCGTCTCTGGCAGACACGACCGCCATCTTCCCGCCTCTCTGTAGTGCAAGTGCTAGTGTATACATATACGCAGCGTCCACGTGATCCAGAGGATCTGGTGATGCTTCCAGTTGCTCTACGAACTCAACAAGAATCTTCTGTAAGTTCTTTCTTGTTCCTGTTGCATGATCGCCCCAAATTTCATAGTCAATCATCTTGACATACTTCTCTGGTACACCATAAACGATAGTGCGATTATTATGCTCGTCGAAAGATGGTTCGAATAGAGGTTCGATATGCTCGCCTGCTGTGAAAGTCTCTCTCATCACCTTGATAGAATCAGAAGTCCAATGTGGACTGTCTCCTGCTGTAGAGAATACCTTTACATGGTATCCAGTACCCGAACCTGTCGCAGCGGTCACACCATCGGCAGTAAATCGAAGGTATGATTTTTCTTCATCTGGGATAATAGCAGCATCTCTATACCATTCGAATCTATAAGGAACAACGGAAGGATCGAGTTCAGCAGTAAGGATGACCTCTGTGCCTTCCATTGCATAAATCTTACTTTCCTCGTCAGCATTGATCCAGATGTCCGCTGATCGAATATCTGGAGCTTTCTCTTTCTTTTTCATATACTTTCCTTAGAATTTAATGCCGATCAACCGACTATATTTTGAACTACCGCAATTCAGTTCCCAGTCATCACCTGGTATAATTTGCTCGCCGTCTTTGATATTGGTGTATGGATTGACCGATAGACCGTAACGAGAATTAACCATGATAGTGTCTTGTAACGAATCCACACCTCTTGCGACGTGATAAGATACACCATCAGTTTCTGTATAAGGAGCATAGAACAACGAACCAACAATACCAGCACCGTTGGTATCACGTACGACTGTTCCTACGACAGCATAATCAAACGCTGTTGTTGTATCGGTATATACAGTGATTCCATTCTTCAGGACACCGGAGCTTAGCTTATCGGTACTAACGTCATTCTTTAGCCAGCCTGATGCTGCCAACATCGCCTGTACTTTAGGGGTACATACACAATAGGTTGCTCTGAAAGTTGTATCATCCAGTACAGAAGATGCCATATCACATATATGTCGATATAGCTCTCTTGCTTGTGATGGATCAGATGAAGATGTACCAGACAAATCCAAGAATGAATCGTCCATTTCTTTACTCTGATGTCGTGTAGATACAGTGATCAGTTTTTGAAGAATGTCTTTGTTAATATCTTCCGATACGGATTTCTGTAGAAGATCATAGATAATACTTTCGCCGAATCCTTGACCTTGAAGGTCTTTAATCAGTTCGCTAGTAACTGCTGTCTTGATCTTACGTGAGCGAAGTTCGATAGACCATCTATCCATCTTAAAAGAGTTTTCTGAGATAGTGTGATCGGAATCTTCTGTTTTTGCTGGACTCATTGCGTCTGATAGTAGCCTGATATTACATCTGATGATACCATGGAACAATACATCAGCTTCGTCGATATTAACGTATTCTGGATCAGTAGGATCAAATCCATCTTTCATTACTTTGAATACAGAATGGTCTGATGTTTTGAAAATATCCCCTTTGACATATTTCTTAGTTCGACTAAAGCTGTCGATACCAGCTCTATCGCCAATCTCGCCTGAATAGGTAGATTGAGTATGAAAGAATCTCTGTCCCATTGGGTCCAAGAATCTAAGACCGAATAGAGTAGCTACTGGGTAGTTAGTTGGTTGAAAAGCGACCAAATCTCTAAAGATAAGACCATTAACAGCATTTGTAAGGGACAAAAGTTTTGGTCTACCGACGACAATCGCCTGTGTATCTGTAGACTCATTAATTAAATCATGAATAAGGTTCATCGGTTATCCTCGGTAGAACATGTTATCATGTATTTAGTAGGGAGCCGAAGCTCCCTTTATTATTCAGACCATGCGTTGTTTACGTTGGATAATACGATATATTTCTTTGCTCTGGAGTCATAGATAGCCGGGAACAATGTAACAGTACGACCCGGTTTCAAATCATACGTTTCCCAGTTGTCATCTGTACCCGATTTTATCTTACATCCAGAAGGTGGAGTCAATCGCAT
>NTHP01000763.1:33204-88732 GCA_003416845.1 Oplegnathus fasciatus
GGATGCTCTGGTAAAGCCTCGATAGCTTCTACACGAGTATCAAGTCCAGATACCTGTCCTTTCACTGTGATCATATCAGTTTCTAGTGGAGTGATTCTGTCTCTGAGTCCGGATATATCACCACCAGTAGCAGTCAAGCTATTCTGTAAGTTTGATATATCGGTCTGGGCAGTATCAATCTCACCTTCGGCTGTTGTCATTCTAGTAGCAACTGCATTAGCTGTACCGATTGCATTTCCGGCGTTCTCGTGAGCTGTGTCTACTCTACCAGTCAACGTAACAATAGCGGCATTAACATTGACCAACTCATTTGTATTGGTAGCAATATTAGTTGTGTTGGTAGTAATGTTGGTATTAGCTGTAGCTAGACCAGTTGTGTTTGCATCGGCAGTTGCCTGAGCTGCTGTTGTTGCCGCTTCACCTTCTTCGAACTTGGTAGTCCACTCGTTACCCATTGCTGTGATAGCTGCTTGGATAGTAGTGATACCAGTTGCGTTTGTTTCGATGTCTGTAGTGTTAGCCGCTATATTAGTCACGTTAGTAGCGATTAATTCTCGGACTTCATCATCATCGTAAACTGGACCAGCAGATGCTTTAACGTTGGTATGGAATACACCGATTGTAGTCCACATCTTCTTGGTCACCCCAGCTTTCTCGTAAATGCTTGGCATCAAGATAACGGCTGTTTCACCTTTAACATCAAAAGAAGTAGCAGATTGGGTAGAAGTGAATATGTTATGTCCAGCTGGAGCATTCAAACGAGTAGTACCAGAACCCTTGTTGGCTACGTAGTACAGCATACCTTCTCTGACTTCATCAGCACCGATAGTAGTGCTATCGAATGGAACAATATTACCCAGATAGGTATAGAAGATTTCCCCTGCTACTGGAGACACCGAGATAAAGTTACTTTGACAAAACTGTTCTATTGTGACTGTTACAGTATAAACTGGGCCAATATCTCCGCCTAGACTCTTAACACTCAACAAAGCATTGCCATTCGCCGCTCCTTCTGCGAAGGTAGCCAGAGCTCGGACATCCTCTACTGATTCGGTAGACATTGTGTAACCAGTGCCGTCTTCATTGACGATTAGATACTTATTAGGTGTTCTGACTGCTGGAAATACTGCTAGGTCTTCTTCTGCTTCTGCTTGAAATGATTCTAGAATAGTGACTCGACCATCTAATGCAGCAATATCAGGCGGTAAACCTGGGTCTGGATCAGCAGGAGCAGCCATAGGCAAATACATATAACCAAATTCGCCCGATGGTAACTGACTTGTAATCAAGCTACCAGCACCAGTCGGCATAGGGAACTCATTATGAATAGTCATATCCCTTAGATCGAGAATCTTGCTTCTGTGTCCTAGAGTTTTGAAGTTTACAATATCACTACTAAGGTTGAATACAGGTACGAAGTGACCAGTTGCAATCCTACCAGCAGTAACAGAGCCAGTTGAATCCAATGTGTCATCTACTCGTGGTAGAGTATTATCCATTGGACCAACATGATTGAAAACTAGAACTTCATGCTTATGGAAATCCCCAACATCCACCGGAGCAGTGTAAACCTGTGAAATATTATAAGAACCTTGTTCAAGTGCAGTAATACGCATTTTATTACTTGCAATATCAACACCACATTTTGCGATCTTGGTTGTATGATCAGCAATAAGAGTACCATGACCAGCTACAAGAGTTTCGTTGGCTTCAATAGCTGCTTCGTTGGCAGTAACTCGTGCTTCCATTAGGTTGATGTTATCTGTTGCAGTTTCCAGTGCATCAGTCGCTAGAGTCATGTCCTCGTTTAGATTGGTAATAGCAGTCTCGGCTGTTGATACCTTTCCTTCTACTGTACGAAGATTGGCTGTTTCTGTAGTCTGTTTAGCAGTGACAGCATCCACGTCGGTTCTTAATCCAGTAGCAGTCGTCTCTACTGTATTAGCTTTAGCGAGCGCAACAGCGGCTTTCTCTTTAGCTTCGTCGGTGCCTACAACAATACCTTCTACATCAGTCTTGATGGTACCGATCTCTGTTGTATGTCCTTCGACTGTAGTGGTCAATGTACCTATTGAAGTGTTGGCTCCTTCTGCTAATGTCTTCGCTTCTGCTGAGTCACGAATAGCCATGTCAACAAGACCTTTATTGGCATTTATATCCAACTTGGCTTGTTCCATGTCAGTTTCTAATACACCAACATTAGTAACGAGAGCATCATAACCAGGTGGTTTTTCACCAGGGGTGCTACCACCGCCTCCATCTTCGAGTGCTTGAATACGAGTAGTGTTACGATCAATAATGATCTTGTGCTCTGTGACAGTATTCTCATTCTCTATTACTCGACCGAGGTTATACTCGATCTTTTGAAGAAGAGTTTTTCCGTCATCGGTTACATGAAGTTCTTCCAGATTAGAAACCTTTTCTGTCAGAGTAGCAACCTTTGTAATCTGTTCGGCAATATCACCAGTGTTATCGGTGATTCTAGTCTCGTGATCCGCAATGGAAGCAGTATGTTGATTAACTGTTTCAGAAAGGTCTGGACTAACAGTAGTTTCAAGAGCTGCTATCTTTTCTTGGTTCTGTTCTACTAGAGTAGTTAGACCATCTATAGCAGTATCCAGATTAGTAATGGAATCTTCTGCTAGATCAAGAGCGTTATTGGTTAACTCTAGACGATCATCGGTAGCTTGAGCAAATGCCTCAATCCTTGGTATATGGGTATCCGTTACTGCCTCCATATCAGATTCAAGTAAGGTTACTCGTCCAGCGATTGCTGTTTCTGTTACTGTGGAATCAAAGATACAAATCCATGAATGTGCATCAGACTCAGTAGTAGCCATCCATACTCTGATCTCTGGAGTACCAGCATCGTCCCAATGTTCGATGTAAATCTCGCCTGGGACATAAGGCATGTTATCAGGACTAGCAGCATCGGTTGGGTTATACGTTCCCCTTGTAGTAGTCGCCATCCACTTAAAGACTTCGCCTGCTCCTACTTTTTGAGGAGCATCGAACAGATTCTGTTCATCCAACTTAGCGAGATTAGAAGTATCAAGTGAACCACCTTTTGAGTTCCACAGTTGTCGCCATGAAGCAGAGGATACCTCGGAACCATCTGCGCTACCAGATATAGACATGAATATAGTTGTTTCTACTGGATCAGTTCCATCCTTATGCCAGATAACAACTTCACCTGCCATTCTGGGTTTGCAATCGGGATTAGCAATAGGATTAATTGTACCACCTATTACTCTGACACCAGCAAGTCGTCTATCTTCTGCGAGTGGACCAATGTATTGACGCGGATCAATAAATGCGTTTGATTTTCTGAACTCATTCTGTTCGCCTAGCCGAGCAACATCATGACCGTCGATCATAACTGGTACCCAAGTAGTCTTATTAGCTACCCAGATTGCGACATCCCTTCTACCATCGTCGAATGTCTTGAAGGCTACGTAGAACTGACCATCGTGCTCGGGTGCGATACCAGCGTCTCCTGGGTTGTATTCATGACCATTCACGAAAGACATGATCTGATTACCAGCGATAGTCTGACTGTATTCAGTGAAGTTATTCACCTTATCAGTGAGTACAACACTATCAGGGGTATCGTCGCCACCTAAAGCAGTCCAAGAGGGAATACCATCAGCATCATCGTATGCTACATACATTTTACAGAAATCAGAATCCTCGGCTCGACACATCGCTAGTTGACCGATAAAGTCAGGAGAGCTATTAGGATAATCGGTAATATACTTCTTCATGGTCACTATCTGGGAACCATGAATCGTCTGCTTTAATTCTTCGAAATTGTTTTCTTCATCTAGGATAGCAGCGTTATCGCTACCTTCGCCAGTGATTTCTTCCCATTTCGCTGTTTCTGTCGTTACGCCAACAGAAACCCACATTCTAGCTCTACCTTCTGTCGAGCCTTCAGAAAGACGAACATAAACCTCACCTAGTCTTCCTGGTCTAATGTCTTCGTCTACTGGATTATTTGGACCATAGATGAAGGTCGCCATAGGGCGACCATCAATGGTTTGGATTCCATGGGTAAAATTATTCGATAGGTTGACTGCTGCCGAAATAGTTTTATCACCTGTTCTAGTGTATGGCTTCATTTAGTATCCCTTTCAATCTCTTCTGCTGCACACATACGACCGTTATCGTCAACAGTGATTTTAAATACGGTACCGCTCGGAGACCTCATTCTGATGTAATCTTTAATATCGTCTGAATTATTTATATGTTTCCATTGCGTTTTCACCCCGTCATTCGAAAGGAACATCCCTGACGTGGGTAGTGCGTTTGAATCTGGTCGAATTTCAGCCACTGGTCTATTAACATTGAATTTAAGACCTACTACATCAACTGCTTCTGGTGATCCTTTAATGCCTTCGATAGTGATTGTATCTGTATCTCTCATGTACATAGAAGCAATACCAGTTGGTAAGTCTGTTACCATTTCGAAGGTATTCTTCTGAGTGAAATCCTTGTTTCTTAGAGAGATAGTCCATACAGCATCATCGCCTTTTGGTCCAGTAATATCACCCAGTTCTTTGTAGGTATAAGATGTAAACTCTCCTACAGTAATATCAGGGCAGATTGCCCACATGATCTTCTTCTGGTTATCCTGACCAATAAGAGCAGCTTTACCTTTATTCGCTTCGGTTGCTGGATACTCTGCCATGAATTGTGGAAGATATTCATAGGAACCTACAACAGAAACAGAAGCTCCATCCTTACCTTTCTCGCCATCTTCGCCTTTCTTGCCATCATCACCTTTCTCTCCTTTGAACTGATCACCTAGTTCCTCAAGAGCTTTATCAACTGCTGACTGTGCAACATCTTCCATCATGTTAGCAGCTTCCATCATCGCATCGTTGATGGCATCGTTAATCATCATTTCTACATCAAACATAATAGCGGATGTAGCGATAGAGATAGCAGAAGAGATCATGATAGAAACAATCAATGTTCCTATGCCGCCACCACCATCTTTACCTTTTGGTCCACGTGGACCCCTCGGACCAACAATACCTGCGACTTTACCGAGGTTGTTCCAGTTGGTGATGAATTGCCAACCTTCCTGACCTGGACCAGGGATGTGATCAACTGGTCCCTTATAAACCCACGCTTCATCGACTCCATTTACCAGCCATACTTCGCCGACTTCGACTGGACCAGTCAGATGAGTTAAGTTGTTTTGTCTGTCAACTGTGCCTGTGATTTTAAGACCTCTCCCTATCGGCCCCTCTGGTCCCTCGGGACCCTCTGGTCCAGTTATCTCTGCATCGAGTATAAGAAGTTTCCATGGGTCTTGTTCAATTCCTTCTACATCCTTCAAGTGCCATAGAATAGCATTAGGATCGCCTGCTGTATCAGTCGGAAATCGACCATGCTTCATTTCGATAGTTCTACCTGATTCACCACCCGCCTCTAAAGCAGTTACCCTCTCGCCGAGAGGGGCTACTTTCTGACCGTTGTATCGTAGAATATCTTCTACGTTCACAGCCGCGAAGGCGGGAAGATCATTCAGATCGGCGATGATGTCACCGCCTGCTGGAAATAAATCTTCCCAATCGCTCATAATAGTTTCCTTATGATTTTGGTGTAATATCAAAAATAGCTGGGTTATATCGGTAACCAACCGCTCGGTCACTTGATCCGTATTTCTCTGCTCGTACCTCTGAGCCGAGTGTAAAGGACAGACCTGCAAGCGAGTCTCTGAGGGATAAAGCGGTGTTCAAGCCTGTTTTAAACAGACTGGAACTAGGTTCAATGACAAGGAAGTTCTTGTATGGATCAAGGAAGCTCTGGTCGATGTTACCAGACTCGCCTGTTGCTACCACACGAATTTCACATCCTTCCCCTTCGCCAGTTACTGGATTAAAGCCTTCAAGAGGAACGTTCTTAAATGTACACTCTATAGTTGGGTACGCTCCTGGGTACTCACCAGAGCCTCCAGCAGTCACGTTTCCTTCTATAGGTACAACTAGATCGGTACCGGTTGCTGCGTTCTTCAGCGTGAACTTGAACTTAGTAACATGACTCAACCAATCATTTTGTCCGGTCAAATGCAATCCTACTGTTATGTTGTAATGTCCTTTGTTCCTAACACCGAACAAACCATGTTGATTAGAGAATACATTCGATCTGGGGTCTTGTAGTACTCTATATGCCAATGGAGCAGAACCGTCGTGATACTTATCAAATCTGTCATCGTTATGTGTAGTCAGTACAGAGTAATACGAATCATCAACACCAGAGATAAGTCTCCAGTCCATCCAGTCAGCGCCTACGTCATGTACTCTAGTCCAGATGTTACCAGTAGTGATACCAGAGAATGTCTGAATCCACTTGGTATTAGTCATGAACTGATTCTGAAGAACACCTTCTTCGGGTACTGGAATACCCAGTTTCTTCTCTGCATCTTCCGCAGAAATAGCTTGGTATCCTAGATGTTTTGAAGTTTCTTCTGTGTACTCTTTTGGCCCCATCACTTTAGGGAATCTAGATTGTAGATCAGTGATGTCGTCATCCATATCTGAATAACCCCACTGCTCCCAAGATGCCCCATCACAATAAAAGAACTTATCATGATTATTAGGAGTCCCAACTACAGTACTCTTTTCTACTACTGCCAATCTGTTTTTGTATTCAGTTGGTGGATAGGTAGTATCGAGCGCAGACAAATGGGTAACAGCTAATACAGGCTCCTTTGATCCGATTGTCAGTTCGTATTGGGTAGTAGTTCTTCCTTCTGCATCGGTTACAACATGCTCCTTGACCAGAGACAGAGACTTATCACCTATTGACTTGATGTAAGTGATACCTTGGTATCCTTCGTCATCAGGTGTAGCAGCAGTCATGTCTACAGCAGTCGCCTTTAGTGAACCATTGATAGCAGGTGTCGGAGTATAAACGATTCTACCATCTTTGTTCTCGATAGTACCACCTTTCAACTCAATATCACTAACGCCTGTATAAGAAGTAGCTCTTACATCAGGTGAAGGTTTAGGTGTACCTGTTACCTTCATGCCTACCTTGGCAGTTACTACTTTGGTAGTTGTATCTTGATGAATCTGAACACCACCTTCGAACTTAACAGATGGACCAGCCATCGTCTGTTCTTCGTTTCCTAAATTCTTGCCAGTGACAACAATGTTGGGCTTCAATACCTGCCAGTTTGTTTCTCCTACAGTCTCGCTTGAGTAATTGAAGTTCTGGAACTTGATCTTCGAGATAGCGTTATATGGCCCCTCGTCAGTAGCACCTGGTTCACCTGAGTTGACCTTCAAGTCTATACCAGATATACCAGTTTCGCCTTCCAATAGCCTCCAAGCGTCTCCATTAGAGAAGTAGTGCTTCTTATCGACAGTATAGTAAACGATCTGGCCGTGATTCTGGTTAGCTGGATAGCTTGTATCCGCAGTAGGTGTCCAGTCAGCGTAAGAAGTATCAGTACCAACTTTGATAATAGCTCTACCATAAGCAGCAGTCTCGTTATCGCCATCCCAGTTTTCTGGATTACCTTTATCATCAGCAGATGGATTCTCGTTGGTTCCTTTCCAACGATAAACGATATAACCAATGGTAGGTTTCTCGCCGCCTTCTGTTTCACCTTCATTCCTTACTAAACCAGTTACTTGATTGACCTTGAAAGGTGTATGGACAAGTAATTTAGCAGCATCGTACAGTTCTTCTGTAGATTCAAAGATACCAAGGAATGTAGACTCGTCAGGAGTACCACCTGCTCCTCCTGTAATAGTTACAGTAGCAGCACTACCTACCTTTTCAATTTTGACAGCATCACCGTCAAAATGTATCTCTTTGACGTTTCTGATTGTTTCGCTAGTACCAGTTGCATCTGGGCCACTTACTTCGATACCTTTCGTTTTCAGAGTAGCAGTGTTGCCGTGTAGAACATCCTTACTATCAGTCAACTCGAAATTATCTTTATCGAAGTCAATCATACCTACGTAGTTCTGATAAGCTACAGTAGCTCCAGCTTCGTTTGTATGTCCACCCTTTACGTACACATCACGGGTAGAAGCAATCTTAAAGGTCTTATCCTCTTCTCCGTATGAAGCTGTTAATCCACCTTCGAACTTCAGATCACGTTGATCTGATTTGTTCAACCATGTTCCGTCTGCTTGCTTACCAGAGAAGTTAACTCCTTTAGCTTGCATCTTGATACCAGTGGTTGCACCTGTACCAGTATCCTTTAGAACAGTAGTCACGAAAGTACTATCAAACTCTAGAATAGGAGTAGGTGTTTGGTCAATCGGTGTACCGTCTGCCTTTTTACCTTTGATCTCCATAGAGTTAGCAACAGTAGAACCAAGCTCATCCCACAATGACCACTCGCCACTCACCTGCATAAAACGCTTCTGCATCTTACCAGTAATAGCACCGTGCCATACCTGAGATTGTTTATCGTCGCTGGTATAATAGTTCTGAACCCAACCGTCTTCTGATCCATCAGTCTTCAACTTAGCAGCAGCTTCGGCAGCATTCAAGAAGTAAGTACCTGATTTCTTATCGACTTCTACGTTATAAGACTTCTCTGTGATTGTTCCGGCGTAACGTCGCTTGTTCGAAGCTGCGTCCCAGCCCATGTGCATATAACCCCATGGTTGCCAAGTTGTGCCATTTGAATAATAGAAGGTAGTGTCGCTAGTAGTAACAGCCAGTCTATTAGTCTTATCGGCAGCACTGATAGCATCAAGAGCAACTTTGTTTTCAGCTACAATGATCTCCCCTGGGTTACCACCTGGAGTTGGACCAGAACCATCTACAAGTTTCTTCCAGCTAGTGCCATCAGAATAGTAATGCTTCTTATCGTTGTAGAAATAAACGATTTGACCTTTATGATTTGCTGCTGGATGTCCTTCTCCTGAAGTTGGTGTCCAAGAGGGAACAGCGGAACCTGTACCCAGTGGTACAGTTGCGTATCCTGTAGTTGAAATCCAATCATCTTTGTTCCAGTTAGAAGGCTCTTTGATCTGAACAGATGTCGGTGATTCATTATCAGAAGACCACTTCCACACTGTAAATGCAGAAGTAAACGTCGATCCTGGTTCGTCGCCAGATTTCCTTACAAATGCTGTAATCTGCCCTTTCTTAAACTTGGTCTTGATCTTGGATGCAGCCTCTAACATCGGAGTCTGTCCATCAAAGATACCAACGAATACAGATTCATCAGGAGTATCAGCGAAATCAATTCTAGTCCATTTCGTACCATCCGATACATAATGACCTGGGTCTTGATATGGACTTGATGTTACAGTTGTGCCGCCGTACCAGATGATCTGTCCTTTATATACAGCAGCAGTATTACTAGCATTATCTGGTCTCCAATCTGGATACCTCTGACTACCAGTACCGAAATAACCTATAGAGAAACCACCACCCGAAATAGTATTATGTGTTTCCCAGTTATTAGGATCGTCGATCATTGCATTGGTTACGTCTTTAGGATCGACTGTCGGAGTTGGTCCCTTCCAAAGATGAACAGTGTAAAAACGTGTTTCGTTGTTATCTGCTGCTGATGCTTTTCTTATCAGAGCGTATGTGACATTAGATTCAAAGAATCTCTTCCATTCCTTGACCTTAGCTTTCATTGCCGAGGTGGATTCATAGAATCCCAAGAATGAATAAGACTGAATACCCAGATCAAGAGAGCCATCTTTTACAAAGGCATACTTACCACTGTTTGTTATTGAGTTAAACGATACATCAGCTTCGCCTTCTGTCTTCAAAGTCAGTGTACTGGACTTACTATCGAATTTTACCTTGTTCCAGATTGCGCCATTGGAGTAGTAGTGACCTGTTGTAAAAGGAGATACATCACCATCTTGCTTGGTCCAGTATACAAGCTGTCCTCTATGTTTGGATGCTACGTAATTCGTATCACTACCTACGATAGGTTTCCAGTTTTTCATAGATTCATCGGCGGCATTCTTACCAAACAGCGGCATGTTAGTTCCGCCGGAGAATATCATAGTACCAGCGGAGTGATGCCAGTTATCTGGATTCATCTTTGCTGTTTTGTCTGTTGTTGGGCCGCCACTCCAAGTCCAGATGTAATAACCAAGTGTAACATCTGTTGCAATAGGATCGACCTTTCGAATATGTCCTATAACTCGACCGTTCTTAAATTCGATCTGACAATCACCAGCAGCAGCGAGGAGATCGACTCTGGTGTCGAATACGCCTAGGAATACAGACTGGACTTTATCCTCAGTCTTGACTTGGGCTCTTACCTTACCATCTTCAGTGATCTGACTTACGATAACTCCTTCACCGAAGTCAACTGCGTCTGCTGTAAATTCTGCTTGGAAATGATCAGGATTAACACCTTTGACTATGATCTGGTTAGAAGGAACTCCCGGTGTGCCACCGCTACCAGATGGAATATTGATGCTTAGAACGCCATCCTTCATTTCCGATACGGCAGTAGCATTGTTTGTTACTTTGATAGCAGAAATCTTACCAGTTGTACCGTTTGTTGTACCGGATACTGCTTTGATTTTCAGAACTTTGTTTTCTTCTTCAAAAGAAGCTATCTCGCTATCAACATTGACTTGATCAACTATGTTGGTAGTTGTTCCTATTTTCGCAGATACAACAGGTATTGCTTTGATCTTCAGGTCGCCTAGTTCTGTAGAACCAGGGGTGTATTCAAATTCAACACCTTGACCTGCCATTACGACTTTGACTTTCTTTGCGCCTGCGTCGGTCTGGGCAAGAAGCGGACTAGATGTACCAATGCTCATAACGCCTTCTGCGTTGATACTACTACCTGATCCGTCGGGATTAACAACTAGCTTACTTATCCAGCCTTCGCTTACACCAAGGATTTGACCACGAAGACCGAGGTCTACTTCTAGTTTATCATCAGCGAGCATCTTAGCTCTTGTATCATCACCTTTGAAGGTGAAGCCATTAGCATAGTTATTAACGATATGACTGCCAGCATTAACCTCTACGAAACCTGCATGATAATCAGCGTACCATTGCGGACCAACACCGGAGCCAGTTCGCTGTGTGTATCTGTATAACTGAGGTGAATCTTTCAGCTTGCCAGTCCCGGGGACACTCCTAGTCAACAGATAAGCATAGGACGAATGAGGAGTAATACCAACAGTAGGAAAGTCTTCGAGTCTATCGAACCAACCTTTAAACGCATCATCACCTGTGCCGCCACCACCAGTTACATTGAACTTAACAATAGCAGTACCCGGTCTAGTCTCGTCTTCGTGTGTTTGAATCTCGACACCTGGTCCCTGCTCAAATACGATTCTCTGACTAGCAGATACGTCATCATATTCCGATTCAACATCAGCTCTGGTGACTTGAAGGGAGCTACCGATCTTTACTTGAACGTTGTCGCCTACTCTCTCGATCTCTGTGCCGATACCAACACCACCTAGAATCTTCAGATCGAGGACATCGTGTTGTACGTCGCCTCTATCTGCTCCGACGGACAAAGCACTACCAGCAGTATTCAGCTTATGCCAAGTTGTACCATCAGAGTAGTAATGAACCGCTTCTTCTATGTGACCATCATCTGTATACCAAATGATCTGTCCTGGGTAATTAGTAGCTGGATAGGTAGTTGTTCTATCTGGTCTCCAGTCTGGAAAGTTACTCCCTGGACCAAGAGATCGTACGCCATGGCCTCTAGCTGATAGAAGAGTTCTGTCCCAACTAGCATCATTTTCGATTTGTCCTTCGGTAGGATGTGCAACATCAGAATTCCATCTCCATAGATTATAACCAACTGTCATATCTGGGGATGTATTAGATGGCAATCGTACCATACCAGAAATCTTATCTCTTGAAAACGAGATAATCAGATTCTTAGCAGCAGCTATTAGAGCCTCACGAGTATCAAAGACACCCATAAAATCAGATTCGTCTTTACCAGGGGCGACAGAACCAGCAGCAGAGATTTGAATCTGCCTTACATCATCTGCTGATGTATGAGGTTCAATGATAACACCGTGACCAGCAGAGAACAGTTTCTCCATCTGCCAAGCATCAATGGTCTGGTTAACCATTGTCTTTTTGCTACCATCGGGTAGATCGACTTCGAGAGCATTGGTTACGATAGTACCTTGGGTGCTCTCCAGATGATCGGCAACCTCGTCATAGTTAGTATGCGCCTTTAGCTCGACCTTAGCATCATCGCCTGTACCAACCTTTCTGGCAGTGATAGAATGATCCGCTGGTTCATGCCAAACGTTAAGGAAGTTTTCAGGAATAGCGATAGTATTGATAGTCCTAGTCAAGAAAGGATCACCTGATGGAGTGAATCCACCTGATGTACCAAACTGAATACCATCACCTGGTTCTATAGTTGTGTTCTTTAGCAGAACAATATCATCGCCATCTCTTAGCTCTCTATAGGAATGATCTCGGAGTACGATGTCATGAAATTCAGCACCGAATGGATTAATCCATGAGTCTTTGAAATAACTTCTGTAACTGATAACTTTAGGAGTACCGTACTCCAGAACAATCATCAGTAGTTGATCTTTTTGATATGGCTCAAGATACTTACCACCTTCGAGTACGAAGTGAGCAGTAACTTTTTCTAAGGCATTCTCTTCTGATGAACCTTTAAAAAGGTTGACATCAAATCCGGTTGCGCCATCTTCAACGGATTGAGGAGGATTCGGGTCTAATCTGAATCCTGAGCCAATGGAATATTCATGCCAACCCAGCGTGAACCCATCAGGTACATAATACAGATAGACTTTGTTTTTTCTGTCTTCTTCCACAAAACCAAACGATTTGCTTGGGACGGGCTTCTTGACTGCTGCTTTTAGGGCAGCAAGGGACTTAAAGTAACCAGCGAAGTGTCCTCCGCCTGTACCATCAGCACCAAGGATTGGAGCTATAATAGCTAGATGATTTAATTCCATTCGACTTTATCCCGTAAAACAATGGAGAGGGTAGACGAATCTACCCTCGGCTATTATTTTTATTTATGTATCATCATTGGTTATTATTCAGTCTTTGTCAGTGTCTTGAATTCAGTTAAATATTTCTCACCGAATACACGTATGGTATCGTCAGAGGTTTTCTCTTCGATACGAACTTCATTACCTGTACCGAATGAGATACCACCCAATGATCTATACAAATTCTTCATGATTCGATAACCAGTCTTAGAGTCTGAATTAGATGGATCAATAGAGATCATATTCTTGAATGGGTCTAACTCTAGTAATGCTTTTTCGTCACTAGATGCTCTGGTAAGAGCGACCACGACATGATATACCTTACCTTCTTGTAGAGTAACTGTTGTAAACTGACCTTGAAGTGGATGAAACTCTTTCTTGGTAGCATCATACACATTCTCTGTTGTTTCGATCTTCCATCTCTCGGTTGAACCTTCATAGATACCCATGAAAGCACCTGTAGTATTAGGAGTCTCGGCTGGTACTTTATTACCTTCCCAAGTAAATTGGGCGATACAGTTAATATTGTACTTACCAGTCCTTCTGACTCTGAATGCACCTTCTTCGTCTACTGGAATAATGTTGGCACGAGGGTCTTGACTAATCACATAAGGCATCTTGTAATTAGCATCAGAGACATCCTTTGCAGTTTTGTCGTTGTCAATAGTCATGATCGAATAACAACCATCATCAACACCAGACACCTGTTGCCAGCTATTCCAAGTGCCACTAGAAGAACCAGTACCTTGTCCGTGACTACGTGACCAAACATTGTTATTAGTCATCTCGTAGAACATCTGGACCCATCTCTGTCCTGTACCAGTATACAGATTCAACAGAATACCCTGATCGCCTTTAGTAAGACCTAAGCCACCATCAGCGATTGACTTCTGGACATTCTCTCTATTAACGAATACATAACCAGTTTCTTTCTTTTCTGTGTACGTAGATACCTCGGCGATAGTCTCGGGGAATCTCTTGTACAAAGCATCGAAATCTCTGGGAAGGTCTTTACGTCCTATCATTTCCCATTGGGTATTGGTTCTATTGACAACGTATAGCTCATTAGAATCACCAGTTGTATAACCCATACGACCTGGATTAGATGCAGCTGGATGATCTGCTTGTAGTTGCGTGCCGCTAGTGGAGTCGGCAGTGTTCCATAACAAGAGATTTAGAGCATGATTGTCTTGATCGTAGCTGAACATTGAGGTATCACCATTTACCTCAATCGCTTTGATTGTTTCTTGCCAGTGTGTAGCTGTTCCTGGACTAACAGGATCAGTCTTCGACTTCTTGATTTCAGAATGAATACCAGAAACCAATTCAAGATTAGAACCATCAGTTCCTTTTATAAAACCACCAGTAAACTTGATACTCGTTACGTTATCAATAGTAGACTCTGTAGTATCATCTTCCTTGAAACCGGTTATATTGATATGACCTGATCCACCATTCGATAACTTATGCCAAGAAGTACCGTCTGAGTAGTAATGTCCTTTTTCGACACCGGCATTTGTATACCAAATAACCTGACCTGGAGCCACATTAGCTGGATACGTAGTCGAGTCGGTTGGTGTCCATCTAGGGTATATACTCTTAACGCCAAGGTGTAACGTACTCTGACCCAAAGCAGATAGCATTGTACGTGCCCAGTTTGTATCGGTTCCGATCTCTGTTTCTGTTGGATTAGTCTTTTCTATGTTCCAATGCCATAGATCGTAACCCACGATACGAGTCGTAGAATCCTTTCCTCTACGCTGTACCATCCCTGATATTTTAAACTTAGCAAAAGGAATCTTCAGAGATTTTGCTGCTGTCAATAGATCGCTCGGACTATCATATATTCCCAAGAAAGACATATTCTGAGGTAGAATAGCCTTGATAGAAATACCATCATCGCCTTCTTCTGTTACAAGACCACCGGTCAAATGTACATTCTTGATATTTGTGAATGTCTTCTCTGTACCATCCAAAGACGTATGCCTGTAGTTAATTCCAGAGAAAGCACCACCTTCGATCTTAATCTTGGCTAATCCAGAACCTTCTGGTCCAGATGTAACCGTAGCACCTTCAAATTCAAGAGCATGAATGCCATTAGTACCAACAGAAGAACCTTTTTTCGAAACTATCAGTCCACGAGAATCTATACTCATGAATTGATTCGCACCAGTGCCTTTTATTGTGGCGACAAGGTTCTTACCGAAATCAATCTTATTAGCAGTCTTACCGATTTGCGACGAGGTTGCATCGAAACCTGTTACTTGGATATTCGGGCCAGTCGCCATTATATGCCAAGAAGTACCATCTGACCAGTAGTGACCAGTTTCATGAGGTGAATCAGTTTGTTTTGTATACCATACAATCTGACCTCTATGTTTGGATGCCTCGTATCCATTTTCCGAGCTTGTATCTGGTCTCCACTCGGGACTACCTGAGTTCTGGCCTAGTTCGACTATTCCATATTCATCAGCACTAAGATTGACAGTATAATCCCAATTGGCATCGTTCTTACAGTCTGTCTGGGAAGGATTTGTGATAGAAGTATTCTTCCACTTCCAGACAGTAAAACCTTTTGTTTTACCTGTGTCTCCTGGTAGAGATTTACGCAATAGTCCTACAATTCTACCAGCTTTAAATGGAACATCAACCTCAACTGCTGCTTCTTTTAACGCAGTAGGAGTATCAAAGCACCCCAGGAATATAGAATCAATGTCATGAAGGAAGGCGATATTAGCAATCTTCAATCCAGATGCAGTTGTCGTATCAGTCGTAACTGTGAAATGCTTGTTATCAAAAGTCAAACGATCAAAGTAATCACCTACTGTCGCTCCTGTTGTATTATTACCATGAATCGGAGTTTTGATTTCATAGTGAGCAATGTAATGACCTTCCGTTCCTTCTCTCTTCAGTTTGACGTTTCCGCCGTCGATCTTGATAGCATTGGTGTCAATTAAAAGAGATGAGTCTGGACCAGACGTAATAATACCCTTGTTCTTTATGACTGCTATAGTATCAGCTCCTTCGGATCGCTGATTGATGATAAAACTTGCATCAAAATCAAGCGAAGACGCATTGAACTCTGGCTGTCCCGAACCTTTAACCTTTATGGTATTTCCCGGAGTCGGAGTTGGTCCAACTCCAGCTGCTGGAATATTGATCTGTAGGTGGCCACCGGATACTCTTGAAGGAGTAGTTGCGTTATTGGTAACAGTAATTTGTTTAATCTGATCAGTATTACCACCAGTAGTAGCGGATATACCAAGTAGATGTAACGTTCTGTTGCTATCTCTCCATTCCGCTGTGTTTGCTGGTGTTGAGATTTTATTGATTGATTTCAGATCACCATCAATAGATGCTGCTATTTCAGGTTGTGCCCTTACGATAATATTACCGTTAGGTTTGCCGCCTGTCATCTCTTGACTAAGGGTGATACCTGGTCCAGATTTCAACCCACTCATTACGCCGAGATTGGTGCTTCTGTGTGTAGCTTGAACACCTTTAAGGAACAATGTTTTTTCTAGTACTTCGTGAGTCTTGTCGCCACCTTCTACC
The DNA here is from genome assembly GCA_003416845.1 of Oplegnathus fasciatus. Classification (NCBI taxonomy): domain Eukaryota; kingdom Metazoa; phylum Chordata; class Actinopteri; order Centrarchiformes; family Oplegnathidae; genus Oplegnathus; species Oplegnathus fasciatus. The sequence goes on from NTHP01000763.1 coordinate 49,734, forward strand.
TGAATAGAATCAACTGGCTTAACAATTTCACCGCCTTCATCGTCTTCGATACGAACATTCAGATTGGAAGTACTTATTACCGTGACTCTTCCACCTACTTCAATAAGACTTGTACCATTACCAGCAGTCAGTTCATCAATATGAACTTTAGAACCATCTGTCTTAGTGAACATAGTCTTAGCTTTATTAACAGCAGGAGAAGTGGATTTGATCTCCAGCTCATAATTGTCGCTCCCTTTCGTCTTGACTGTTATATCAGTACTTGATTTCAGGATAGCGTTATGGGCTTCTTCTTGCGAGAAGATATGATTTTTTAGACTCGCTCTGTCCATTGTCATAGTAACTGCGTTACCAACGACTTTGGACTTTACCTCGCCAGACTGATCAATCAAAGCATGTAATTGTCCCGCTGTGATAGTTCCAGTGCCGCCACCAGTAGAAGATATTTTGATCTTCTTTCCACGCTCTGGATGAGAGTCGTCGATATTGTGCTCGCTTTCTTCTATTTCTATGTTTCTTCCATCGTCAATCATTTCGAACAGCTGGGTATAAGTCGGCTGGACACTAAGGCTTAGTGCTTTATTAACCGAGTCCCAGTCTTTTGTGATCCAGTCATCGTCATCGACTTTGACCTTACTGCCTTTGACCATATCAGTTACATTCAATTCCAACTTGGTGTTATTACCAGCATAACGACCAATAGCAGTCACATCGCCCGAAATAGCATTACCATGGATGAGAGACTTGACGATAGCTTGATGTCTATGATTGAATACTACGTATTCTTTTCCTATTGTTCCGCCAGCTACGATCTTAACTGCGTTATCATAGTCATTAGCATCAGGACTATGCTGAATGATCGGACCGAGTTCGCTTGTCTTATCGAACAGTTCATCGTGGATAGTCTTTCTGAGGCCACCACCCGGTTTGATCTTTGCGACTAGCTTATGATCAGTTGGATCATTACCAACCCATATATCGTTTTCATCTGAATCAGAGAACGTCGCTTTAACGACTTCTGGGTCTAGTTTAACGACAGAAAGATCATAAGAGTTGACATCAGTGATAACATCTATCTGACCAGTAGAGCTTCGAACGATTTTACCTTCCGGAACTTCTACGTTGATCTTGATCTTGCCAGATACTGGATTAATCGGATAAGTAGGTTCATATGTAACGGTAGCTGCACCAGTACCTTCTAACCTTTTTGATAATTCTTCTATGTTGACGTTCTGGTTAATGAAACAATTGTCGCCATCTACTACGAGACTGGTCTTAGTTGTTCCATCAGCCTCAGTCTCTAGTCCGTAATCTAGCTTACTGATTAGTTTCTGGACTACCTTACTACAATTTAGTTTAGACTGGAGTTTGACGTGCTCGCCTGTATTGGTAAATACATGATGTAGTTCTTCATCTACACCTGATGTATTTTCAAGAGCACTTTCAAGAACAGCAGGACTGATCTTTTTAACGCCCAGATCGAACGTATCTACGTCTGGACGCTCTACACTGATCTCACCACTACTACTACGTATATTGATTTCAGTAGGCTCTGGAGGAGGGGTGGGTGCGACACCCCCAGAATCACCGCCCAGTATAGGAGCGATGATTGTCTGGTTGTTTAATTCCATTTATTAACCCTCATACTTCGTGAGGAATACATCAACTTTACAGTTGATTGTGGTTGTTATTCTGGCTCGCATGAATCCCCAAAGAGCTTCAAATGGTCCGCCGTCAGTTCCATATGGAGATGGATTCTCTTCTGTTCCTGCCTCTGATTTTGTTTTAATAGTAGAGATAATCATCCAGTCCTTTTTGTTGTTCGATCCTTCCAGAATACACGTGGCGCTTGATTCAGCAGTTATCGTATCGGGCTTAGAAACCATCTGAACACCAAAAGTACGAGACTTCTCGGTGTTTACACTCAATGAATAAAGCGGGTTACCATCAATAACGACGGCATCTTTGAATATCTGTTGCATATTCTATAGCTCCCATTCTATAGTGAATATACATTATTTATAGATACATTGGTGAAAAAATACACAAACAAAAATGGGACCATATGGTCCCATTTAATAAAGCATCAGATTGATTTCACGAGAACTCTACGGCAATATGAATTTTTACCGAAAAGATCAATACTAGGCATCGCATTGTAGATTTGGTCATCAGTCTTCCGACCGTGTGTACGCATAGCATCAGCGATAGGGTTTACTGCCAGTGCGTAACGGGTCTTCAGACCAATTTGCGGCTGGAAGTTCTTCGGGTCTTGACCACGGAAGGGGGTCAGAGCCACGTATGGACAGAAGAACAGGGCTGCGTCCATCTCACCATCGCCTTTACGTACTACAGTGAAGTAGTCTTCCTTGGCATATTGGTCAATATAAACGCTATACTTACCAGCCAGAGTACCAGCGAATACACTCTTGGTGGTGTCGTAGTTGATACCAGTAGAGTGACCCATTACTGCTGGACCAACAAACATATCGGTATGACCCATCATCTGTACTACGTTACGAGATGCAATGATAACATTACCTGGACCACGACCAGTTTGACGAGCAATTTCAGCAGACTCTTTCTCTACTTGGATGATAAAGGCTTTGAATGCTTCACCTGCCCAACGAGCACCACGTACATCGTTTGGATTCTGGAAGTCAAAGATACCTACTGGCGAACCAGGGGTATGAGTCATACCAGACTTACCGATTTGAGCCATAGCATTGATCCAAAGAATAATCTCTCGGTCAATTTCATGAGCGATTTCGGTAGACAGAATATCAGACAGCGTGCTTTCTGCGTTCATACCATGAACAGCGTTCAAGTCTTGGGCCAGTTCGATAGAATATTGACCTTTCAGTTGACGAGACTTAGCTTCAATGGATGCTTTATTGATTTGCAGCGCCATCTCATTCCAAGGATTGTTGTTGGAGTCATTGAATCCTTCACACAATTCAGCATAGGAAGTGGTCATTGCCTCAGACAGCTCAACACCGACGTTCTCTCGCATCAGTTTGACAACACGAGCATCTTTCTTTGCGTCGTCGGTATCAGCAGCATCTAGTTTCAGATCAGCACTCATTGCCATCAGATATACGATCTGACCTTTGTTATCGGTCTTGAATGTATAGGTATAGATTTTGTTGGCAGTAGAAGCTGATGTACTGATCTCGGTGAAAGGAGTACCTTGACCCATATTACCGGACCAGCGAGTATCTGGACCAGCGATTGGATGAAACGCTTCACGCATAGCTTCTTCGGTAGTAGCTCGACTATTCTTACCATACAGAGCGTGCAGGGCGAATACCTGACCTGTAGGCTGGGCCATCGGCTGAACACCGCAGATATTAAAACCAATCAACTGTGGAATCATGCGTCTGACAAGACCCATGATAGATGGACCGACACCTACAGCAGCACCGGAGTTCTTACCGGATGCGATATTAGTAGCATCATAACCATGGTCACCAGTTACAACTGCTTCGGCGATTTCTCCGCCAACATTATAGAAGGTTCTATGTACGTCTTTATCGCTATACATGCCTTCCGCATCACGAGCAATATCTTGCTCTTGGGTTTCCAGAATCTGAGACAGCAGCTCATCTTGGCTCTTATCCACATTCGGCAGCTCGGATTCAGTAACAGAAATCCATTTATTAAGTTTAGTAGTCATTCATTTTACCTTGTAAAAAATTGGCATTGTCTATTTGTATTTATGAAAAAGGGAGCAACGAGGCTCCCTTTTCTCGTTCGATTAAACGAATATACTACAAATTAAATTCCGTGGATTCTGAAACGTCTAAAAAATGCCGATTTGCCAAACATTTCAGGAGTAGGCATACCAGTAGAAATCTGGGTAAAGCCAGTATTCTTCACAGAGTCAGCCATCGGGTGAATACCAATCGCATAACGAGTCTTCCAACCAAGAACCGGTTGGAAGTTCTTTGGATCAGAACCACGCAGAGGAGTCATTGCTACGTATGGGCAGTAGAAGATACCAGCGTCTAGTTCAGAAGAACCTTTGTAACCAACAGTGATGTAATCTTCTTTAGCATACTGATCAATATAAACGCTATACTTACCAGCCAGAACACCAGCAAAGGTAGACTTATTGGTATCAGTGTTCATGCTGGTATTGGAACCTTGAACTGCTGGACCAATGAACTGATCGGTATGACCGAATGCGGCAGCTACGTTACGAGAAGTGATGAGGAAGTTACCTGGACCACGACCAGTTTGACGAGCAATTTCGCTTGCTTCTTTGTCGATCTGGATAATCAGAGCCTTGTAGGATTCACCTGCCCAACGAGCACCACGTACATCGTTTGGATCAGCGAAGTTGAATACACCTGCTTGACCACCGTGCATGTTGGTCCAGCCGGTCTTGCCGATTTGGGAGGTAGCATTAACCCACAACAGTACTTCACGATTGATTTCGAGTTGAATCTCGGTAGCCAAGATAGTAGACAATTCAGAGTCAGCAGACAGACCGTGTACAGCACGCAAATCTTGAGCCAGTTCGATAGAATACTGGGCTTTCAGTTGGCGAGACTTAGCTTCGATGGTCTTCTTGTCGATACGGAAGGACATTTCGTTCCAAGCAGGAGCGTGAGTATTGTCGTTAAAGCCTTCCATCAATTCAGCCAATGAAGTGACCATACCGTTAGAGATTTCTACGAGCTTACCAGCATTAACAGCGGCGAGTACTTGAGCGTCTTCGGTATCTTGCTTAGATGCACCTGAACCAGTAGTAATGGTAACAGCGGCTACTGAATAGTAATAACACTTCTTACCATCTTTGAAAGTCCAGAAGTTGGTAGCATTAGCAGTGGTAGCAGTACCAGCAACGATAGCGGTGAATGCTTCAAATGCAGAAGTAACACCATCTTTACCATAAGCACCTGACCATGCAACGTCTGGACCAGTAACTGGGTTAAACGCTTCCAGTGCAGAGGCATCAACAGAGTTCTTGCCATACATAGCATGGAAGCTGAAGATTTGACCGGTAGGCAGAGACATAGGCTGAACGCCACAAATGTCAAATGCGATCATATTTGGAATAGCACGACGTACCATACCCATAACAGTTGGACCAATACCAACAGCAGCACCGGAGTTCTTACCAGATGCAATATCGCTTGCGTTGTAACCGTGGTCACCAGCAACAACAGCCTCGGTCAGGCCGCCACCTAGATGCTCAAGTTGACTCTTGATGAACTTGTCACTGTACAGACCTTCCTGGTCCATTTCAATGTCACGCTCTTGGTTTTCAAGAATAGCAGCAACGATTTCTTTACGACTCTTATTGGCAATTTCTGGCAGACCTTCTACTTCGACCAGCGGAGCCCATTTTTCAAAAAGTTCGGTAGTTTTCATGTATAAAACCTTTTATTAAAATTCTAAATTTATTTATTAAAGGGCTGCGAGGTATGCAGACATCTTATTAGCCTTGGGTGCTTCTTGCACTGGCTCTGGATTAAAGTTAGGGTCTACATCATCTGATTGAACAGATTCAGCGACAACAACTTCTTCGGTAGACTCTTCTTTACTGGAGGTCATTTCGACAATAGCGGACAGCTTTGCCTCGAAGGTATCGTTGTATTCCAGACCTTCTACCAGTTCTTTTACTTTTTCTTTCTGGCTTTCGGTCAGTTTAGAAATGGAACCTTCTACGAGTTTATCTCGCTTGATACCTTCCATCTCTTCTTTAATCTCTTTCTTTTCTTTCATCAGTCGGTTGATTTCTTCACGACTCTCAGCAATTTCATCTTCCAGCTCAGAGACGACATCAACTTTTTCTGATGGTACTTCCACGTTGTTTTCAACGAAGATGTTTTTCATACCTGCCATCAGACTTTCGAACATTTCAGATTGAAGATTCTTTTCAACTGCTACTATGTTCTCTTCTAGCCAACGAGCTGCAAGAGTGTCCAGATAGCGATCAATGGTCTCTGTCAGTTCGTCAATTTCTTTCTTGACTTCTTCAGAAACCCGTTCTTCTGCTTTTTCTGCAATAGCGTCGATATGAGTCTCTGCTACTTTCACTGCATGGGTCTTCACAGCGGATTCGAATACTGCTTCGATTTTAGTTTTCAATTCGGTGCTAAGGTCTGCACCTTCAAAGATGCTGTCCAGTTTGACCTCTGTTTCAATGGTCTTGGCAGCTTCCATAAGTTGTTGTTTCAGATTCATCGGTAAAACCTATATTAGTAAAATCTTTAATTATTTATGCGCTAGTTTTTCGAGGTGGTCGAAGAGATTATCAAATTCACTCTTCTTTTCATCGAAACTTTCTGTTACCAGAGTGCTTTCAGTAATAGGCTTGACGTATGCGCCTGGAGCAGATGGGCCCCATACAACGTCAACTCCTACTGTCAACTTGAAGCCATCTTGAACTTCGTTGTAACCGTTCTTTTCTTTTAGAACGCCAAGACCACGGGATGAAACCCCTGGAATCCAACCAGCGCGGATAAGAGCAGCAGTCTTATCTCCTTCCGCCTTGTCGCCTTCGATTATACGTGCTCGACCCATTACATTGTTTCCTTCCCACCACAAACTTTCTATAATAATAGCTGAGTGCATTGGATCGACGTATGGACGAGATGGGTGATTAAGTTCTCCCAAGGCTTGCTGCGAATTGACTTGTTCTTGGATATAGGTATTTACTGCTTTTTCTAGGACTGCTTTTGGATACATTCTTCCATTTCTATTCACTACTTCAGCTTGCATAAAACAACCAGTTATGTATAATTTACCTGAATTGTCTTTCTTTGCTTCGACTAGAGAGTTTTGATGGTCAACTGCTGTAGGCAATCCCCAGTGCTCTATAAGGAGTTGTTCCATATTACAATCCCATTGATCTACGTTTAGACATCGCTTTACCACGTTTGCGCTGTGCTCTCTTTTGACCGCCTTTATCGCCACGTTTAGTCTTTGCTGCTTTTCTGGCAATCTGTCTACGCTTGGCTTTTGTTAGTCCGGTTGTCTGGGTAGCTCGTCGTGTCCGAGTCTTACGGTCTTTTAGCCTAGAGATTCTTCCCTTAGAATCAACACGTTTTACAATCGCCTCGCAAAGATCAAAGTTTTCCAATAGCTCTTCCACGGTCTCGACTAACTCGTCGATTGTTTTCCCATGAGCAAACTGGTAAAGATAAACGCCACGCTGACATTCATCTTCACATAGGATCAGTTTTTCGGCAAGTGTAACCATGTCAGCAAGAGAAAAAATATCTAACTTTTCGTTAAAAAAATCTAACGTTTCTTGCTTCATTATTTGGTTTCCTATTCGGTTTCTGTTTCTTCGTCATTGATGTCCACTGAATTAGCGACGACTGTTCTCTGTTGGCTGACCAGATCATCGAGTTTAGCTTTCATCAAAGTTTCGAACTCACGTTTAAAAGCAATCGGATTCTCTTCGATTGCTGATGATACTAACTTGTCCATTAGAACTCCTCTGGAATTTGTTCTTCGTCTAAAATTGGTTGAGAGAATATTGGGTCATTCTGTTCTTCTTCGATCAGCTTTCTCTGAGCAACAATCTCATCTTCTGACATCTTGAATATGTGTCTCATAATGTAATCATTAGACACATAGCGACCTACGTACGGTGCCATACCTGCCATAATGTTCATTCGTTGGGTTAGCTGTTCGAGCTGAATAGTTTCCTCGAAATAAGAATCTTTATTGAAAATACATTTGATTCGATTCTCATTCTCTTTCCACTCTTCATCTGTGATGATTCCTTTCAAAACAAGATTTGTTCTGAGTGGGTCCATCAAAACTTCTCTGAACTCAACTAACAGGGAACCAATGAATTTACCGAATTTGATTTCGTCACGAGTAATCTCGCTTCCGTTACCGAATGTTACGCCACCACCTTCGTTTGGAATACGTGAAAGCGGGATATGAAGTGCTTCGTATAGTTTTTTATTGAACCATTGTACATCTTCGATAGCGCCCATGTTTTGAGCACCCGGTAGAGTGGTAATCTCAGCGGATGTTTTACCATCTCGTCTCATCAAGAAGTAATCTTCTGTCATAGACATATTGTTGTACTGATTCTTTACTCTACCTGTTGTTGTATCATATACAACACGATTCTTTAGCGATTGCATCATGCTATCGGTATACTGCTGGGCTTTCGTTGGAGGCATGTTGCCCACATCAATATAGAATATTCTACGCTCAGGTGCTCGTGTTATACGATAAATCACCAGTGCATCTTCCAGCATCTTTAACTGGTTAGCTGGCTTCTGCGCCTTATGTAGATAACTGATAATGTTTTTACCAGTAGAGTCGGTTAGACCAGAGTGTGCATAGACTACCATATTTCTAGGTAATCGTAGCTTCTGTGAACCAGTGCTAATGTTCATGTTATTATTTACGCCCGCTTCTTTGGGCATATTATCATACATGAAATATTCCGATACCTTGGTAACAAAGTCTACATTATCTATGGTCTTCTTTTCGATCTCACGAACAAGTTCCATCTTTCTTGGATCAAGTAGTCTTAATTCTTGAATACCTTTAGCTGGATTCTTGTGTAGGATTTTATGGAAGAAGATTCTAGAATCTACGTACCATCGTCTAAACAGTCCAGCACCTTTAATGTCGAAATTTAGAAGATTTAATACTTCTGCAAATTCACTATGTATTCTTTTTTTAATATTTTCTGAAAAATTAGTATTTTCGAGGTTCAGTACGACTGTCTCTCTATCCTTTTCCACTACGATAGCTTCAAATACGATTTCTTGAATAGCATTATCAACTTCATGGAATTCAGACAAAGACCGATAGGCATTAATTAGCTCTGCTGTCGTTCTTACATTAGGAACGACAGTACCAAGCATCATCTGGCTAAAACCAGCTAGACCGTTCATTGATCTAGTATCAGCCTCTACCTCTGTAGCGCCGTCTCTTTCATCTGGAATAGCAAACGAGACTCTACCTTCTTTTTCCTGCTCGATAGCATCTTTTGTATCTTCTCGTTGCCAAAAACGAAATATATCGGAAATAGCCATCGTAGGCTCCTGGTTAATTTTAATAATAGTATTTATAATAAAAATGGGGCGTATGCCCCATTATTCGAACCAGTCTAGTGCCAGAGTCACTTCAAACATAGCTATGCTGTTATTTTCGTCCCAGTCAAATTGAATCTCTGCGACGTGAACAGGCCAGATACCGATCATTTTATATTCCTTCATGATATTACCACGACGATCAAACTGTCGAATAACACCTGTTTTCTTATACTGATCTGGTACTTCTCCTGAAATAGTATCAGCAGTTGCATGGGCAAGTGCTTGCCAATCCAGAAATGCCTGACGGTCGGAGTGATCCTGTTCGCTATAAACTGTTACTACCCAGTCGTCATACTGTCGATCACCTGCAATGTTTAGCTTTCTGTTCTGGTATCCAATCTGGACTTTCTCTACCATACCAGCTGGCATGGCAGCCGACTTACACTTGAACTTAAAGTCTTTTCCCATGAATGGAATTTCGACTTCAAACAAGTTAGGTCTAGCAAAGTCACCGGACGTGAAAGCATTGACCAAATCTGTTAGATTCATTTTTTAATCCTTTTAGATAAGAGCCGGTTAAGGCTCTTTTAATTATTGACGACCTACCAGTTCATCGAAATCAGCAGATGTAGAGGTTGCAGTGAAGGTCAAGTAGATATAATTGATGGAACGACTCGGCTTAATAAATACGGCGGCAACGAACTCGTTTCTGTCTATAACATCACCAGTGTTATTAGTCGAATCACAGACGACTCGGAAGTCATAGATACCACCAAGAGACTGGATTCTATTCAAGTAAGCTGTAGTTTCTGATCGGAAATTCAACTGGGTAAATGCGTCATTTAGTTCAAACAGATGATACTGGGAAGAACGACTAACTGAAGTCTTGATCATATTGAACAGACGACGTACGTTGATTCGATCAAATGGACTAGGCTTGCTAGTAGCTGTCTTGTCGCCATACAGGATAACACCTTGACCAGCAAATGACACAACAGGGTTAATAGCTTCTTGATACATACGATCTCGTTGAGCCTGTCTGGTATCAAATGCTAGTTTGATTGCACCTTGAATCTGACCTCGGTTGAATCCTGCTGGAGACATCCATGGTTGAGACACTGTATCGGTTCTAGAACATAGACCGGCAATATCAGCAGCGAGTGGAACCCAACGATTAATGTCGTTATACTTATCATATTGGTACTTATAGTTACCGTCGATAAAGGCATAAGTTGAATTGACATTCATGTTGTTTTCTTTTGCAGTTCCAGATGAATCCTTACCTCTGCGCCATGCTATGATATTATCTATAGCCTGTGATGCTGGAAGGTTGACCATGTGCTCTCTTGGTGGCGACACAAAGGCGACACAATCCTGTCTCTCTGTTGCAATATCAACGACGTACTTCTGGACGGTAGATGCGACTTGCTCACCTTGACCAGCTACTGCACCAGCAATTAATAGATTAATAGATACATTAGATCGGTCAGCGAAGTAGTCCCATCCCTTCAGGTATGCAGAAATCTTCTTGGTTTCAGCAGTCGGACCATCATCAACTGTGCTTGCAACATATTCACCGGAAGTGCCGCCACCGAAACTGATGTTACCAGAGAAGTGGGCAGGCCAACCAGCTACGATAGCAGACACATATCTACTTCTGCCTGAGCGGAAATAATCTTCTGCGTAGATATTGGAGCCATAGATGTCCTTCGCACCAGGGGTCAAAGACAAGACAGTACTTTCCATCAACTCTCCGCCAAGACGAACGATCATGACAAACTGATCTTCTTCTTGTGGACCATAGCTAATGTAAGAGTTAGCATTGAACTCGATAGTATTACCATATGGGAAGTTATGAAGAGTAACAACACCATCTCGTGTATTGGCAGGAGCAGCACCTACATGGAACCAGTCTTTATAACTGATGATGGATACTTCAACCTCAGACGCCATATCACCTGGGAATCTAGCAGCCATTACAGGAATGTTATTCTTTGCACACATGTCAAAGAATTTAGGATTCTCAGTAGAGGTAGCAATCAAAGCATCATCAGCCTCGGCATCATTAGGGAAGTAGATATGTGACTTCGTTTCTAGCTTCAATGCAGTGATAGACGCACCTGTACCAGCGCCTGAACCAGTACCGGTAATAATGTTAGTAGCATCAATAGAGAATCCAGCAGTGGACAGGTCAATGCTGTCACCGCTTTGATCATACTTACCGATCTCTACTAACTTCTTGATGATACCATCGGAAGCGATATATACCTTCTTGATAGCTTTGGTAGTAGGATCGACCTCAATGATACTGCACACGGAAACTTCAACAGCAGTTCCGCCTGTAGGAGTAAATTGAACTTTAAATTGCTCACCCACCTCGTATCCAGTACCACCTGAAATAGTAGCAGATACCGAGTCGAAGATAGGAGAAGCGTTTTGAGCAGTTTCATCAGAGACAACACGAACGACTCTAAGGTCATTCCCGTATTTCAAAAAGTTTGCTGCGCTGAAAAACGAATCAGCGGTTTTCAGGTCTGGAGCAGAAAAATTGCTAACCAATTCACCTTCCGTTGTCACTTGTACGATCTGAAAGGCTGGTCCCCAATTAAAATCACCTACAGTCGCAGCAGCACCGGTTGAGCTGTTGACGACTGTAGTTTGGGAACTGGTTTCGCGGGTTTCTACACCTGGCGATAAAAGTGGCATATTTGTACCCTCAGTAATAATTCATGTCTAAATCAACTACGGAAAATCCGTAAGGATCGTTTGGATCAACAGATAACGCATCTTGGCGAAAAATTACAAACGAACTATATTCCTCATCCAATCTCTGAATCTCTGTATTGAATAGCTCAGACGCTAACTTCCTATCAACATCATCTACGTAATCACCGAATCTACCTTGGGTAGTCAAGTGACCGAAAACGACAAGAGACATGATTAAGTCATCATGATAGCCATCCTGAGCTTTCCATGTAAGACCGTGCTCCTCGAATGTCATGAACTCGTTAATCGTTTGCTTATGATTAATGATCAACTTGTCTTTCTCTACTAAATCCTTTAGCGTAGAACAACCATTCGCCTTGGTAGTTTTCGTTTGCTTCATTCCGAAATCTTTCTCGGCATCACAAATGATATTCTCATATTCAAGGTTCATGTATAGATCAAATGCAACCATTGTGCCAATCGCATTAAGCTCGATATAAACCCATGAGTTATTATACTCTGTGCCGAATCTTTTTATGATAGGTGCAAGCAATAGGTGAGATGTTGTATTAGAGTGGAATACTCCGACTTGCTCGTATGGGTAAGTTGTAACGTCGATAACATTAAATGCAGTGTAGTCTTGTCCTCTGCCTTCCGCACAATCCACAGTTATAACGTATTTATGACCTGGCTTTGGATCACAGAATCGGTAGAAAAATTCTTCTGGTACTATGTCTATATGATTAAGTTTGGACAATTTATAACCAGAGATGAGAGTCTTCGACCCTCCCGAAAAACTAGCCGTGTGTTCTTGGAGGAATGCTTCTCTTGATGATCCGCCTTCTTGAGTACCTGACCACTCTTTACCATCATCGAAATAACCAAGGTCATTGTACATCCTCTCCTTTACAGCAGTCCAGATAGCGCAGTATGTAGCGAATCCAGTCTTGCCCATTATGGAGCCTTGCCAATGATCATACCAGTGATTCATACCATTAGGAGTTGATGTCATGATCATCTTAGAATCACGACCGGAAGAGATAACAGGCTGGATTGCCTTAAAGGTGTCGTTCCACCTTTCTATAAAAGCGCAATTATGGCTAGTGATTCCATTCGTGATATAGTGATTCCCATCATCTACATCGAGTAGATCGTATAAAGTTTCCTCTCCTATGAACTCGTGATCCAGATCACTGGCTACTACCCACTCATCATTTATCTTTACTTTATGGTTATATGAACATTTAAGGTCATTGTCATCCACATTAATCTTGATAGTTTTCGTATGGACTGTCTTGACACCGGTAAATGGTTTGAATCCATTCTCGGTCAGTACCTCATACTGGCTAGAAAACCTGATCGACTCTCCGGTATCTGGAATAAGTCCAGTGAATGATTCGATAGTCATCTCGGAGATAGTATCAGATTCTTTATCTCTGATGGTAACCAACGTGTCGCCACCAACACACTCGTCCACGTAAATCAAAGAGAATGATTGACCACGTACAGCGTCAGGCGATGATGCGAAAGCGTCTATGCTACATCCATTATCCAGTTCTATACCAGATTGGTTCCATGTCATGATCCCTGGTTGTAAGAAATCAGGTAGAAGCTCGATACATTGCTTTGTTCTCTGGAGTACCTCGCACGACATATCTCTTTTGTGGGCGAGGATACCAACAGACTTGGCTTCGTTAAAGCAAGAATAGTGAGCGAGAAAGATAGAAGTCGCGGTCGTTTTTCCGCACTGGCGAGCCAAATTGTAAAGAGACAATCTATTGTCAAACATCAGCTTCAGCATATCTTTCTGGTATTGTCGAAGTTGAACCTTAATAACTCCATAGTCGATATGGACTATGGAGCAATAGTTTTCAGCGAAATACAGAATGTCATCCCGACATCGGACCCATTCATCCAGCATTTCTTGGGTCCATGCAATCTTGATGTTGCCTCTCTTCAGGTTGGGAAATCCACCATAACGAGTCTTCTTATCGAACTTGTCTTTGTACGTTTTGAAGTCAGATGGATCTTTTCCTTGGAGATTAAATTTCTTTATAGCGTTCATACTGAGATAGTCATCGAACGTAGACGGATACCATTCATTGTCATGCTGACTCTGATACCATCTTATTCCATCGACTACCTTGAATGGTAGTCGATCAACGGGAAGTATTTCACACGATCTCATTATTCGACTCTCATTTCATATCCAGAATACTGGGCCAGGATATATTTTGTGTCTGTCGATGGACTACGAGAAACGTTGGTTAACTCTTTGTCTGTCATAGATGCTGGTTCATCAATGTAAATCACATCGAACTTTCCGGTGATGAATCCATTAGGTATGATTTCCAGTGTATTAGAACCGACCTTCATATGATTGGAAGTCTGTTTGTACTGGAATTCTGTACCAGCGCCTTCCAGAACTTGAGCAATGAATGACATAATACACTTAGACATAACATACTTACCGGCTTTGATGCCTATACTCACATTGGAGGATGAATACATGATGTAAGCTAGTGCGACACATGCTGACGTAGTTTTGCCTGTGCCTCTCTCGTCGATAGTGATAGCATAACTAGGCTCATCTATCATATAGATAGTGGTCTCTAGGCTTTGACGACTTACGTCATAAACACCAAGACTTCTGTATGCAGCTACGATAAATTCTAATTTATTCATTTCACGACCTTTGCGTCTATTGTTTTGGCTTCACGTTCTTGTCTCTTGATTGAATCGTATTGCGATCCAACTACTCCCATCAACTCAGCAGGAGTACCAACAAATATATTCTGGGTTTCTATCTTCTGGGCACTAACTGATGATGTATCTGCCTTGGTGCTCTCTTCTGTAATATCCTTCATATCTTTATGGATTTTAAGAAGTTCTTTATTGGATACAGTGAATTGCCCCATTAAAGTAGAAAATACTTCCATTGATCTAGGAGAGTCGCTTGATCTTGCATTATCTAGAGAGATCATAGCTGCTTCCATCAACAATGCTTGTTGCTGTTTAAGTGCCTGTCTTACAGAACAATAGTCATCCGAAAGATCAAGTGACCTGTCGGTTGGATTAGATACAACTTCGGGTAGGTGTATTGGTTCTAATTCTATAGGTTGTACCCCTGGAATATCAGTTACATCCAAGAGTGTTTGTATATCAATTTCCATCCTGTGCTCCACAGTCGCCAGATTGATTACCACGTACACCAGATGGTTCGTCACCTGTAGGTATAGGCGTACAGTCAGAGTCTAAGCCGATGATTGCCAGTCCTCTCCAGTCTTGATATGAAACTTCTGGATCAGGACAAGTCATCACATCGGCGCTTTCAAATATACTATCAGCATCAAGCCTGACAGTATTAGCAAAAAAGTCTACATAAATTGTTTTAATGATACCGCTTTGTTCATGAGTTGCTGGATATAACCATCCATCCAACTCAAACAGAAGACTCCACTCACATCTCCTACGATTGAATCTGTCGCCACCGTAGTCAGGATCGACGATTAGTGACTGGATAGTCACTTGTATATCTCTGTCTACCTTAACTTGGTTGGTGTGCAGCTCCGTCGTCTTGGCAGTGTAATTCGGACCAAAGTAAGGAAGAATCTGTTCGATTATGTTGAACATGTCGTCTTCGTATCGGGTGAATATAGCCAGTTCGAATATAAATTTATACGGAACTGGATTAAACTGCATACTGAATTTATCACTGGAACTATCACCTGATCTTATGTCCCTGTTTGCGATATTAGTCTTGAACAGTGGATTGTACATCATGTCAATAAGAGATAGATTCATCCTTGGCAATATTGTCTCTATCTTGGCAATATCGGTTGCCCCATCAGAGGAATCATTGATCTTGTCAAGTTTTTCTATGAATCTTTCTTTGCCACCGAAACTGATGGGGACTTTCTGTAGACGGGACACACCATCAACGTCTGTTCTTTCAACTGCGATATGATTGAACAGAGCACCCATCAAAGTTGCATATCTCTTAATAGAATTATTTTTGAACCAACCAAACATTGCTTAATCCTCAAAAGTCATCGAAAACACTTTCTTGTGGTTGTATTTTGATTTGAACTGGTTTACCTGAACCATTTATCGGATTCCATGTTAACGGATCAACGAACTCGTTAGCTTCTTCTTCGAACTGTTTATCGACAACATACTGATCTCTGTTTAGATCGCCTCTACCGTTCACCATATTCACTGGAGACAACAGAATGTCTTCGAAGTACTCATCATCTATGTCAACTATATCGTTCATATCCAAGCCTTCCAGAGCCTCTGGTACGATCTGCTTTTTGGTCTTGACTGCAATAGCCTCACCCGAGTATATGAACTTCTGGGCAGTAATGTTGAAGATAGGATTTTTGCCTACCTGATAGAACGGGTCTTTTCCTTCTACCCATGTCACCTCAAATAGCGCATTACCCATGGGAAAGTAGATCAAGTCTCCTTCTAGCGGCATCTTCTGGTCTACGTGATAGAAGAACAATTGTCTGGTTGTCGCCAGTTGTAATTCATCGTTGACTTGAAGGCCGTATCTACCAAAGAAATCACGATCACCTTCATACCCTTCGAAGTTCTTTATATAGAAGCATGTCTTGAATGCGTGCTCAAAGCGACTGGAGACGCATTCTCCGAGTATCCAGTCTATGTTAGGCATATCTCTACGTATGTAATAACACTCAACTCCACGCATCTGGACGCTCTCTGATGCCATTGTTTCGTGGAGTGTCTGGGTGTTCTCGTGATTAAAGAAATTAACATACGGATTCAGGATATTGTTCTTGTTTGTATGCTCATATCCTAGACCACTCTCTAGTTGAGCGAATAATGTTTCATTCATATTCGTCCTTGTATTTATGATAAGCCCGCACCGCATAGCGGTGCTATTTGCTGGTAGTCTGGATTAGTTCCAGTACTGGATTACTCGAAGTCTGGATTAGTCATGGAACTGGATCCAGAACTGGATATTTTGTTCATTACTTTCCTATACATACTATATAATTAAATGAACAAAATATTATTACTATAATAATTTAATAATTTAATAATTAAGACTAAGTATTTTTATTAAAATTATTTTTAAAATAATAAAGTTATCTAACTAGGCTGGCTGCGCCAGCGCCTGCTACGCAGGCAAACTTAAATGTTGACAAGATTGTTTTATCGTTTTATACTACCCATAAATGATAGGCGGAGGAGGAATGAGCAAGTATAACTCTTCCATTAACGCAGTTTGTTCTATTTTAGACTCTTCGATAAGACGAAGGCCATCTATCGTAACTCCCCCTGGAAGTTGCATCCCCTGATGTTTGGCTAGAATCTGTCCGTTGAGTTCCTTAACTAGAGCAGTACTGTAATCCATCACCCAGTGATGCCCGTAGACAGATTGATTCAGGAATCCTTTACATGCACCAGCTTGAAAGAATCCAGCCATTGCTCTAGTGGGATCATCGTATATAGCGTCGTCTGTTACGATATGACTTCCGCATTGATTACCACCTGCTTTGAATCCAGCGCCTGCAACTGCGATAGATCGGTCAATATCAACAAATGATTGAACCATCACTTCGAACAGAACATAATCCCCTTCTTGAAACTGTCCGAAGATTCTTAGCTGTCCAGTCATAGCGTTATATTCGAAGTCAGGCAGAGGCGACAGAATATCTTTCAAGAGATTGACGTAACTCATCACTGACGAGATCATTGATAATCCTGATGATATTAGAGTATTACCAGCTGATGCACCCGGACTACCAGACAGTGTTAGTATGAAATCTGAAATCCATCCATAAGGTGTGCCACCGAAAGTAAGAAGACATGAGTCATTGGTTCTGATAATCCTAGTCACTGCTACAACAGAACCAGCATTAGGTAACTGGATCATTCCAGTTTTTGATTGATGTTCATCTAGTTGAACATAGCAGTATGATTTATTGGTCGCTTCGAAATGATATTCACCGAAGTATTCAAGAGATCGCTGAATACAGTCGTATACCTGATCCTCTGTAACTTCCACGTTTATAACAGGTGCGCCTAGTCGTCGAAGGATATGATCTTTTAGTTGTTTGGGGTTATTGATATTGGCCATCTTTATCTCCGATTATTTATAATTCTTTAGC
Source organism: Oplegnathus fasciatus (assembly GCA_003416845.1). NCBI lineage: Eukaryota > Metazoa > Chordata > Actinopteri > Centrarchiformes > Oplegnathidae > Oplegnathus > Oplegnathus fasciatus. The sequence continues at coordinate 67,603 of NTHP01000763.1, forward strand.
GTAAACTACGCAATCCTTTACGACCGCTTGTATAGTGGTTTCAGACCTTAGATAAATCTCGATTGAATCATCTGGATTCAGTGGTGCATAGAATGGATAGAAGACATGAGATGTTTGATCTGCATTCCAGTGTGGAATAGTATACAAATGATCTGCTTCTATTCCGTTTATATATAACTTGACGCTAACCTTATCTGCTCCCGGACAAGAGATAAACATAGAAACTTTAATCTCGAAGAATCCAGCTGCATCTCCTTTATATACCAGCTTTTCTGTCGCCGGGTCTACTTCAAAGTTTACCGGAGTTCCTATTGGAGCAATTGCTCCGAGAACTGCCTTCTTGTCTTCGGTAGCAGGGAGATCGGTTATCGTAGGATTACCACGTGCGTTAAAGCCACCATTCGAGAATGTCATATTGGAGTCTACCCAGCGCCCATGACGACGAAGGTATGACTTACCATCATCAGCTACGTCACCGATCTTGGTGTCGATCTGGGCGCTGTTGGTGATTGTTGCTGCTAATGCTTGCTCTGCTAGTGCTTTAGCTGCTACTACTTCCCCCGTTAGTCCTGTTGCTGGTGATGATGCCGGTCTACTACCAACAGTTACAGCTAAGTTAGCTACTGCTTGTTTATACCGATTTAGGTCTGTACTGAATAATACCTGTTTTCCTTTGATCGAGGTTGGATTATCATCACTGCCTATGTCAGTCTTTATACCAGTAATTTCATTTTCACATTCTGTCGAGCATAACCGAAGAGCTGCAATATCTTCTTGGTTCTTGATAACAAAATTTGATATAGATTCTGGATTATTCCAAGTGCCGATTTGCGAAGATATGATCAACCAGTTTGCTGTGATGTGATTATCAAACGCATTCTTGTTTGATTGTATCTTTGCTGAGTTTTCTACGATTGCATCCTTTAGAGAAGTAACTCCGTCTGCCATAACTACCGAAGTCTTGAGGTCGGTAATATCATTGGTATTTCGATTGACGTGTGCATGGGTGTCTGCTATCCATTTATACACCCCATCTGCTGGAGCAGTTGCGCTGGGGCCGAGATGGGATTGTATATCTGCTATATCAGTTGTGATAGCACTAACATCAAAGTTGTTAATCTTTCCTTCTAGTACAGCTATTCTATTGGTGTTGTTGTTTATAACAGTACCTTGTTGAGCAGACCTATAAAAGAAACCAGTAGGCTCCGTTGGCACAGAGGTAGGATTGCCGTTATAGTCTTGATCTCTATCACTACCCAGTCTTTTCTTGATCCATGTAATGTCTGGGTAGATCGCTCTTGATGTCGTATCGTCACCTTTTACTCCGATTCCATCGTAAAGAGCACTTACACCCACCTCAAGAGCTTCTACCTTGGTAGAGTTGATACCAGATAAAGTAGTATTAGCGATTACTCTCGTATTAATGTCATTAACAAAAGTAGTAAGATTAATGTCCCCAATTTCGCCCAGAAGAACTTCATGTTTATTGACCTCTGTTATAATTTCAGATAGAGATTCAGTTATGATCTTTTCATTTTCTCGATGAGTTGCCGAATTAGACTGGATTTGTACACCTGCACGGTTAAGCTCGCCGCCATTCTGACCTTTCGCATCAGCAGCTCCTAGACATTCACCAGTATACATCCATTGTATACTTTTCTGATCCGGTCTTTCTGATGGATCAGGCTGTCCGTCTACATATGGTTGTGCTGTTAGTATTTTTGGTTCTAATGCCATGTTAGTATTCCTTATGGAGTAAATTCTACCCAAGCTCCGCTCTGTCTGACATACATCTTACCGTCATCCGGTGCATCATTTATCTTAGTGGATAGCTTAATATCAACATCATGAATAGCAGTGTTCAATCCCGATAAGTCTCTGTATATACCAGTTTCTGCTCCGGTTGTATTCGACCCGACTTGAGCCTTTAATGTGGCTACGTCTTGTTTTAGTGTAACCATATCAGATTCTATATTAAACAATCGACCTTTAATCGATTCTGGAATATCATCCGCTCCGATTTCGGTGGAAATCTTAGACATAGCTATTATAACGTCTTCGTCTGTCATGAACTCGATGACTTCTTGAACTTCGCCTAGTCTATATTCTGCGTCGGATAAGCGATATTCTATAGATGTTTTATTATCTGGTCCACCTATCCACTCTCTGATGCCCGAAATATCATCTTTGTTTGTTTTGATATTCGATGCGTTATCGTGTATATCAGTCTTGTTTTTTTCTATCCTTTCGTCTATTCCTTCTGGATGATCGCCTACGTCAGAGATCAGCTTTTCTATCTTTCTGTCATAATAAAAATGTTTGACGTTTGCTTCTTCTATCCATGTATACACTGTATTAGGCGGTGCATGAATAGTGTCGCCTAGTTCTGATCTAATCTGTGAAATCTTTGATTCCAGTGCGCCGGTACCAGATTCGTTAAATTTTGTTTCTAGTATAGATACCCGTCTAATAGAGTCTGTAGACCGCAGGTGGTTGTTTATAATATCATTGACCATACCAGTTGCTGGAGAATCCGGTACATAACCGCCTGATATATCTTGATTAGGATATGCCCCTATCTTGGATTTGATCCAGTGTAGGTCTTCGTATATAGATCGATCTGTTGATCTCTCACTCTTACTTCCTATTTGATCGCTTATCTCTGAAATGCTGCTTATGTTTATAATGATGTCATCTCTATTCGACTCTATACTATCTTCTAGAAATAACGCATTTTTCTCTATTTTATCAACTCTATTTGCTAGGTTATCATCGCCTATCTCGCCCAAAACAACATCATGGGCGTTTACCATTGATATAATCTCTCTTAGGGATTCATCAATAAGACCATCGTTCTCTATAAGAGTCGCTGCATTTTTCTGGATAGACACACCTGTCCGGTTAAGCTCTCCAGTGTTATCGCCTTTATAGTTAGCAGCTCCTAGACATTCTCCGTCCACTATCCAGAATATACTCTGTTGGTCTGGTCGTAGATTTATGTCTGGCTTGCCATCAACGTAGGGGAGTTCGAACAATGTTTTCGGTATAATTTCCGACATAGTATTCTCCGTGATACAAAAATGGGGCTATAGAAGCCCCATTTAACTATAGTTCAAATTATTTATGTCTAGCTGGTTGTTAAAGCATATTGCCATGCGATACCTAGATGATAGTGATCACTGCCGCCGACTCTTACGATTTCTACATATCGAGCGTTACTTGGAATAAAGTACTGGAATCCGAATAATGCTTCACCGCCATCACCGTCGTGAACAGTTAGTCGTCCTATGATAGAGCTGTATACTATTAAACCCGATGAATCATAGCAATGGAACCAAACGTTATGACCTGAGTGTTGGTGACATTGAACATATCCAGAAACGAAGACAGTACCTCTTGGTAGTAGATGTCGCCCTTGTCCCCAGTTCAATTCAACAGAACGAAGTCCTTGAGTTAGGAGTCGATTACCATTTTCGTAAACCGGTGCATTTAGGTTCACTCTACTAACATGATTGATCGTGAAGTAGTCGGAATTAAGATCCATCACGATCTCTGATGTATGATCTTTCTTGCAAGTCCATGTAAAGGATGGTTGACTAGCATCAACTTGATCTAGTTCAAATGCTAGACCGCATGTATGAGATGCGTGATCCTTGTTTATGATGATCGAACCTTTTACTGTATCTGATCCAGTATCCCACTTAACTCCCTGTAAGTTACCGAAAGTCAGGTCGCCGTTCATGGAACTACCTGCTTGGAAAACAACATTAGCGTTAGCAGATAGAGCAGTATTAGGATTATCAGTTTTAGCTGTTGCTAGTTTGACAATACCAAACTTGTCGGCTTCGGCCTTTGTTCTTCCTAGTGCGTATGGAGTAACTGCGTGTTCTGCTGATGTCAGAGTTGTCATCTGAGAATCGCCTGCTGCTTTGAACGTACCGGAGAACGTAGCTGTCGCCTTGGCACGAGCAAACTGATATGGGGAGATAGCAACCCCTTCTCTCGCTGTTCCTGCTTGAACTTCGGCATCAGTCGCTAGTTTTGTGATACCTTTCACACTCTCAGAAGCAGTAGCTTCCTTTGGTGCTAGTTCATTGATTGCCAGTTTGACTTTCTTTGGAGTCATAATAGCTGAGTTGTCTGTACCAGCAATAGCTTGATCGTTTGTCGCCACCATTGATGTACCGATAACAGTCTCTGTAGCCCTTCTGTTATCGGTAACATACTTCAGAGTACCAGCTGTGATAACTTTATTCGGATCAGTGCCCTCTAGTGCGATTGCGCTTGTCGCTAGTATGACAGTACCCAAATCAGTAGTTGTCGCTTCTGGTTTATCCACTATATCTTTAAGAGTGAATGGGGTAATGATAGTTGTGTGATCCCTTCCATCTCTAGCTTCTTCTAAAGTTGCGAGTTTTGCTATACCAGCAATTCTCTCTGTTGCGAGAGGGAGACCGGTATCTTTCATCGCATACGAGCCGATGTTAGCTAGTGCAGCTTGGACATCGAGTATATCACTTGCCCAATCTGTACTACCAGGGTCGAAGCTAATATATCTAGCTTTATCACTAATGTGATTAACAATAGATGTCATGATGATCTCTTCCAATAGTACATTTTTGATGTTACTCCAGCAGAAACAATATCCTGTTCGCCCAATAAAACCCATTGACCATATCCGGATTTAGCGGATGTGAGGTTTTCTGCTGATACTGTGACGTTACCGTCAGTCCATATATAATCGGAGTGTGTATTAAAATCCAACATGGTGACATCGAATTTATTAGCTGCACCTGATACAGCCGATACCCGTTTAATCGCTAGTTTCTGAACAGCTAATGTATTCAGAACAGCCTTGATCTTTGTCGAGATAGCATCTTGATTCTCTCCTACATTGACTGCAATATCAACGCCATACATTTTAACAATCGTATTAACTGCGTTTCCCGTTACAGTTACTCTCTGGATTTGCTGAGTTCCAGATGGAGCGATATTCTCTGTTGTAATTCTAACCTCGCCTACTTGAGTAGGAAACATGTTCGAAATATCAGAAATCGCTGATTGTACATTAGGGTATCTAACACCCCCTTCTAACTGATCGATTGTCGCTGAACCTATACATTGCTCTTGTCCGACGAATGCTGGATTAAGAGTGGAAACATCTAGCTCGTGATAATCTGCTTCTCTTGAGAAGTTTTTTGCATTTTCTCTTGATTTTGAATAATCTATTGACATTAAGCAATCCTCAACCAAATTGACACTGTAATATATGGCTGCAAAACAGGAATCGCAACTGGATTAGGAACCACGTTCACATCTAGATTGTCTTCTCTGTATTTGTGATAAGCTGGTCCATCTGGATTGTCCGTTGGGTCCATCTGACACTCACCTATGATAATAGTACCATCGGGGTCTTTAATTAGCACTTCATCACTAGACGACAGTGTAGGGATTTCGTTTTTCTGTAGAGTATGACTTAGTTCACCACCTGAACCACCGGGGGTTTTCAGTCTTCCTTCTTCGTCTTCATAAAAGCTGAAGTTGGCGTCATCACCATCTTCCCATCCGATAATAGTCTTACCTTGTGCATAAGGAACCCATTGACCGAAGCCCATATATTCGAATGGATTATTCTTATTATGTGCATTCATATACATAGACCCAATAGGATAGATGATGTCTAGAAGCATTGGAATTGTTTCTAGTCTACCTCTCAATGCGTCAGCAGTCTCTGGTTCTACATCTCTCGGAGTTGGATCATTGAATGTATTATATCGAATCGCACCGGTGATGGTGAAATCGTCTAAGCTCTTTAGGTATCTTTTGTCTGCTGTATCGATAATCTCGTCGATTTCCATCACAGTACCTATGTCATTATTATACCATCTAACAGTTAGGATGTCGCCATCCTCTAGTGGTCGTCTAATGAACAGAACTCGAATAGATTCATCATCTCCATCAGGAACAACAGTGAAATCTAGACCTGAATATACCCAGTCGCCACCCTTAGCAGCACATAGCTCAGGTGTTTCTGCGTTCGGGATAATATCGTTGAGGTAGTTTTCTGTAGTTGGTGGCGTTGGTCCAGTTGTATCAGAAAATTCAGCACAGACGAAAGCAGGCATGTCGCCACGGCCACCAGGGGTTAGATTGATACCATTCAATAACACTTCAGTCGTGAACGGATTAAATGTTCCGTCTGCCATTGTAAGACCGAAGTCATCGAATGTCCATTGCTTCTTCTTGGTCAAATCACCTACCCATTGCTTACCGGATAGAGATACCTTGTCCGGGTGAAGAGTATTATCATACGCTGTCACCGTTGCTGTTGTGTATGATGATCGGTATGTCGCAATATCGTCTAGGAATGTTGTTACCGTAATGATGTCGCCTTCGTCGCAAGGTCTTCTTAGCTTAATGCTGACACCATCCAGTTTAACTACATCATCCGCCTCTCCAATAGAACCATAGTCAGATTCATCACTGAACTCTGAACCGTAAAATAGCAGGTTTCCTTTTCTGTATACATCCAGTTGATCTGGATTGTATTTAAAGTCTCCACCTAATACGTTAGGAAACTCCGTCTGTCCTGCTGTTGCGATGATCTCTTTCTTATGAACAGTCGATAAGTCGGATGAACTTAGTTTATTGATCAACTTATTTTCTAGATATTCCCACGAACCAGGAACTGCGTACACCAATTCGAGATCGGAAAATTTTCTCTGGACAGGACGTGGTGTTGCGTATCCAAGTACTGTGTCGCCACGTGCAGGGACTAGCCTGATTCTATTGACACCCCATGTACCGAAAACATCTCGCAGCTTAATAACTTTACCGAAGTCTGCGCTGCTGCCTTTTGGTAGATACACATCTACATCGGTTGCTGATGTGTCGATTACAAAACTTTGCCCAAAATTAACTCGTAGTTCATTGATTTCAGTTGTACCGGGAATTGGGAATTTCTTCCATGAACCCGCTGGGAACGGTACATTACCGTCCCCTAAGTTATCGTAAATTTCGGCGAAATTGCTGTTGATTTTTTGGCCACCTTTTCTTAGGTAGTCGCCTGAGCCGTCATCAACAACAGTTCCAATGCCTATACTCTGTTTTGCCATTTAGATTATGCCTTTCGAAATTGTTTCTATTGTCTTGAGAGCTAGGTTGACGGCATCTGCACCAGCAGTGATATTAGCTATTACATTAATACCCTCAACGCCGAAACTTATTTCAAAGTTTCTTTTCTGTGTCGTATTATTGACCAGAGTCGAGTATTCGGTGGAATAAACATTGTCCCTATCAATCATCAATAAAACTTCTGATAATGTTCTAGTTTTATTTAGTGCGGCAGTGTCTTGTGCTCCAAACATCATCAGTTTCACGCCATCGTATACGTCTTTTCTGAATATATTCACCTTCTTAGTCGTATTGGCTTCGATATTAATCGTGATGTCTACTGGTGATGTGTAGTCGCCGAATAGTGGTTTCATGTATATGTCCCAGTTCACATCACCGACTGTATCATTTGTGCATATTAGACGACAGTATATGAATGGTGACCATATATCAATATTCTGCTTACCGTTGATTTGTTCGCCTGCTTGAGCTTCGATTACAAATTTATTCTTCGCAAATGATCCGTTAGAATTGATAAACTCTACCATCTCTCCACGTTTTGCTTTTGGTAACAGAACCTTGAATGTACCAGTCGTTGTATCGAAATCATGACGTGATCCCATTTCAATAGAACCACCGGTGATATAGTCTGAAGTCGGGAGCTTTTGCCAGTAACCACCGGAGTGGATTATCATTCTACCCACTCCCTCGTCTGATTGATTGTATAGCCGCTGGTCACCGAATACGTTATACATAGCAGTTGTATTCTCGTTGACCTTCACACCACCGTCGTAAATGATGTCGCCAGTGCTATCATCTCCTTCTATGCCAATATCAATTAGCTTTTTTGGAGTCTGTTTGTATAAAGCCATAATAACCTCAGAAATCAAATAAGATGGATACTTCTTCGACTTGGTCCAAAGATCGAATAATCTTCTGTCTATTCTCTATATATATCATTTCACCGGAATTGACTTCCAGATCATCTTTATTATAGCTATCGCCTGTCGCCTTCACATCTGGATCAGATTCCTTGTCCTTCTGGAGAATAGGATTCATAATGATGCTCATTTGTCTGAAGCCATCGTTGCCCGGTAGAGATGCTTCGGGGAAATAGATAGAATCGAGGTAAGCACGGAATCTCATTACCGAACATTTGACTCGGTAGATCAAGTCTCGTGGATTCATATTACTGGACAAAATATGATCAAGCCCCCATCTAGTAGGATCGTTATCTACGTCCTGTGGAAAAGGAACGACTATATACTCATTTGTCACCCTGTTGATCGCAACGTCGCTGGGGATAGTATATAGATATTCCCATAGATAACCATCGCCCATATCAACTGCGTCCCCGTTTCCTCTCGGAGGATATTGAGACGTTCCTTCTGGTTCCCATACACCACCAACTCTCAAACATTCGACTTTATTGTCGATTGTCGAGATTGAACATGATCCGACATCTGGAATATCAACGCATCTATAAATGATCATTCCCCTACCAGGGTCTGTCTGGTTGAACGGTGCGCTGTTTACAACAACAATCTCGTTTATATGAAATTTGTTTGGATTCTCGTATGAAATATCACCCCAATCCTTTCTAGGTACAACTGCGTCAAAGTATTCCTTTTTTACTTTAACGACACCTGTCATATTCGTCCATACATCGACGACACCATCTGATGTATCAATTGGATAAGGAGGTGCGAAAGTATGCGAGGTTTCGTTAGCTGCCCAAGGGGTCTCTTTTCCCATAGACATGTAAATCTCGTTAGACTCTGGATTGGTCGATGTGTCATCGCCTATCATGTTATAAAAATGAAGCAAGTTTTGAGTCCTGAACTTGCTTGTTATTAAAGACCTATATGTAACAGCCATGTTAAACCTCTGGTTGTTCTGGAACTTTCACTTGAGTGGGAACGGCTGGATCTCTAGGATTGCCGATGTTATCTTTCAATCTTTCTCCTGCTAATAGGCGATAATAGCAATATGTTACCCAAGCAGCATCGAACGATGGACTAAATTCCTTCCTTCTCGCAGAAGGAAGCACCCCTGGAATACGAGGGTCTATCTGTTCGTCTGTGTCGTAATCTGGCCAATGTACAATCGGGTCTTGGCCCGCAAATGGGTTAGGTACAATGATTGGTTTTCCTGTATTAGGGTCTTTCTCTATGTAATCTTGGTTTATGTCTAGTTGATATGTATTATCTGGTAGTATCGACGCTAAGCCAGCATCCCACCTATACGCTTTCATGATGTTTATGATCGTCTCTCTGTGAGTAAAGAGGAGACCAGAAGCAATAAGAGCGGTGATCATTGTAATGCCTATGAATCCAAATCCTATTGGATGCACGAATCTTACTACGTCGTCCTTGTACCGCGATAGCGGAATTTCCGACTTGATCTTCATAGTATAGTAAACCCGACTACGATTTATATAATCTATATCGTTATATGATATTTCCTTACCACGTACACCTATGATAATCTCGGCATCGAAATTTGCATCAGTCTCGGACTTCAGAACTTGACCTTTGACGAATTTACCTATCAAGTTGTGGATAGTTATACGCCACTGCAATCGACCTTTATTATATTCTCTCTCTATGTAAGTAACGTTTGCACGACCTGTGGGTGTATAAACCGTAGTACCCACGATGTCTTCTGTTACATCAGCGGATAAAACAACTATGTCATATTCTAGTCCATTCATTGACTCTATCTCTAACTGGACATCCGCATCATACAATAGTTTGAATAAAAACTGGTATGAATCGACCACACCTTTAGACGAGTAAAAATCAGAACTCCTTGCTTCGAAAAATCTAACAACTTCATCTCTCTTTTGTTTATCGAGGTAGATATTACGTCTATCTATCTCTGAGTATAGATGCTCGAAGTTATCTGTTTCTTTCGGATATTTATTTTTTATAATATTTTTTAATTTTAAATAAGAACTGTTTTCGCCTGTTGATAGGTATTTTAGATAGCTATCAGCGAAGACTGTCAGCCTATTGCCATCGGGCATATAATGTTCAGGTGACATCTTGGTGAGCATTGGTGACAGGTCGGGATCGACTAGGCCATAAGGCTCCTCTGGAGGCACTTCTTTATCGTGTATCTGGTTAATAAGAGTAGCAGTCAAAAACGTATGAGTAGGTTGCCAAAATATACTAAGATCATCCCTTGCACGATAATTCAGCTCATAGTAACCGATTATCTCTCCGCTTTGTCTGTAAAAGAGCACACCGTTCGTATAATTGGTAAACCCAGTGAAGTGGATATTGTCCAAGAACAGCGTAACAGTACCTCTATCCCATACCTCTTTTGTCACCTTATGAGGGATGTCAACATGATATTCATATCGTCTATTAGGATACACAACGACCGCTTTGTTATTAGGAGCGATCCATGATCTGGTCCCAGATCGACGACTCCATGTATATTCTTGCTCGTTGTAGTATCTCTGTGGTCCAGGATATACATCTCCACCTTTTGTACGCATAGTAATAGGATGATCTATCTTATCAGTTGGATAGTATGTCCTATGACTATACTGGACTGAATCTGGATACATAGGAAGATCGTCATCTGGTACAACTTCGATAGAATGATTCATATATCCGAAAAAGATTTCGTCTCCGTCTGTGGACATTTCCGACCCGACGTAATGAATATGTTTCCTTTCTTCTTCTGTCTCGCCGAATATTCTGGTCCACGTCTTGTCTGTGTTGTTGAATTTATAAAGACCATCGTATTGCGACTGAGGTATGACGTTCTCTTTCTTTGTCGGATCAAGGAGAATACCATCTAATGTTTTTACCTGACCTGTCACCAGTGCGTATAGTGTTCCGTGTAGGGTATCTAATTTCTTTGTAATCGTTCTGTTTTCTGGATCATTTGTTATTCTAGTGAATCCGTCTTCCCATAAACGTTTACCGTCTACACCAATACCGGGATTGACTAGAGGTGATCTATACAACTGATTTCTACCAGCAACATAAAGATACTCGTCGGAGCAGGCCATCGCCTCTGCACGCTTATTTAGCGGTAGAGGCATATTAGCATAGCTACCGAATACCTCGACAGGAAAACCTACGGCGTTTTCCTCGCTCACTTTTGCGAATGTAAATTCGCCTGAGCTAAATTTCTCTGCATTGTTGGACCACTTCAAGTTTGTTGTTGGTCGACCGTAGAATATTTCTGTGTATCCTAATACAAACGTTGTTGTTTCTGATTGATATGTGCATGTTCTGGCAACTGGGTTACCTATTCGACCATTAAGTGCTTTGTAATAATGCCAGTTCTGTCCCCTATCATCCGACACCTTAACGACATGTTGGTATCTTTCAAATAGATAAAGAACGTTGTCTATCTCGGATATGATAACTCTATCCTTATCCTTACATACACTTTCGATCTCGCCTTGAACCTCGTGGGTCTCTTTATCCTGAACGAACAGATGCTCTATTGATGATGTATGGTCGATCTCTGGAGTGAATACATATTCTTCGCCCATAAGACCTGCCATGATAGCGTCTGTGTCGAAATCAAAATCATCTTTGTTTTCTTGAAACTTAGACGCAACGAAATTGTTTGTTAAATTGAGTTTACCGGAATGAGTAATATTGTACGCATTAAGAGAGAATGTCTTTATTACCTCAGACACTGTCCATTCTGATGGCTCGAATGTATTGTATGTGGATTGCACTCGGTACATATAAGAACTTGAGGCAGCGACACCATCATCGAATAATGTATTGGTGTCCCGTAATCCCAAAGTAACCCATTCTGCATTAGGATCATCCGCAACCTTTCTCTCTACAACGTAATAAAAATTCCCGCCAACATTATCCCAGTCTAACTGTATAAAGTTGGCTGCGAGTCTTGTGACCCGCAGACTTGTAATTGTTGGTGCTTTTATCATAATACGATAGGTTCCACTTTGATCGTTGTATATTGGGGTCTTAGCTTATTCTCGAATACAATAAGAGAGCCATCTCGGACATATACGTTTTTATCTAGCGGCTTTGCTTCGATTTCGATATAAGAACCCACGAAAAGAGATGGGTCTTTGTCTAATACACCTAAGTCATAGTTCATCTTGTCTGTTATGTAATTGATAGTACCAACTTGATAATACAGACTTCTATTGTCTATAGTCACTCTATCAAAGTCATTCCCGGTGTATGGATCAATACTTATGTCGCCATCGGAGAATGGACCGAGTAGAACCAGTCCAGTTCTCTTGTCTTTCTGATTGATGTCTGTTGTCACCAGATTTATTTCGTATCCAGCGTCATCTCTTTCTGAATAATAGAAGTTGGAACTCTTGACAGACCTAGGAGTTACCTGATTAAGGAATTTGATACCAGCCATAGGTGTCTTGAAGAAGTTTTCTTCTTCTCTTACTATACTAATCTCGATTGATGATCCTAGTATAGACTTATCGGCGTAATCTACGTATGTCAAAAGTTTAGAAGCATGGAATGATTTATTGAAAATCTCTACGTTTTCGATGTAATAACGATCAATTGAATTGATGATCTGTCCACGTAGCCATTCCTCTGATTCGGCAAGAGCGTTTAATTGGTATTGAACCTTAATATCATGCTTGATATACATGTAGTTAGGACTCATAACAATAGGCGTAATAGGAGCCATATTGTATCCACGAAGGAAATTCTGGATGTCTTCTTTTTGGACTGTCGTTAGTGTCAATCCGTCTTTTGGTTTAATAGCGATAAACGCATATCCAGGTTTTTCTGTGTCGGTGAATGTCTGAATAGCTTGCACGATTGATCCGAATCTATAGGATACAAATGAGTCGTAGTCTGTCGCCGTTACACATCGTCTCTGGGTCTCTCTCATAATCGGAGCAAGTTCACGAATACGCTCTACGTCTTCTTCATTACCACCGCCTATAGTACCCAGATAATTCTTGTTGCCGTCTGGATTCTCTACAATAGATATAAACTCTAGGTCTTGAAGAGAGTCAACGTAATTGATCTGGGTGGAGCTATTGGCTTCCTCTCCAGCAGTCGCAATGTATTCAACTGTGATAGTAGAACCTACATTAGGTTTCAGTCCTCCTATGTATCTGGCGTTTAATGCGCCGCCTTCTACTGATTGTTCGGCAACACCTTCGCCAAAATAGACTTCAGTGAATCCCTCTAAAGTCTCTCTTACATAGAACACACTAGACAACCCTGTCAGGCTAACAATGGAATTATTGGTCCAGTTTGACCATTCATCATTATTAACATATACCCGTAAGTAGTTTCTGTCGATGTTTGTATTCTGTACAACGATTCTAGATGTATTTGTGTAATCGAATGTCGTTCTTACTATTCTCCCCTGTATCAGGTTGAGTCTGGTCTTATACACGACATTAGTAGGGTCGATAGTATTAGCCAACACGATAACATCTTCCCATGTCACGAAGTCATATGGGTATGTCTTGTCTACGACACCGATAAACTTGGTACCCTTTGGGATACGAATGCTCACTGGATTAGACGGATGCTTAACATCGACTGCGACTGTTGTACTGGATGCTGATTTCGAATCAGGTAAGTAGCCCATGTCTTGAGCATGCTGGATAATAGAACTTCTCATTTTTGCTGTTCGAATAAACGACTCGTATATAGCGATATTAGAGAAGTGCATGATGTAAAGACTGTTGTATGCTAACAGGTCGATAAGTACCGATAGTCGAGAACCAGCGAAGTCGAAATCTTGGAGTTCTTCTTGGTTAGACAACCATTCGATTAACTTTACTCTGATGGACTGAAAGTCCGCAGCGTCGAATACCGGATTTTGATCCTGTTGATACTGTTGTTTGATTGTAGTCATTAGTTGTCTCTTAATCTCACTTTCAGATTATAGATGTAGTTTAGGTCAGTTATAACATGGTAATCTACATTAACGAAAAATGAATTTTGGTCGTATTCTGGGATAACGGTTATCTTGTTTAAAGAAACCCGCGGTTCGTAGCTATCTATAGATTCCTGTATAGCCTTTTCTATAATATAAGCGGAGAAGTCAGTCATGTTTTCGAACAGACTACTATAGATGTTGCAACCAAATTCCGGTTCGAATGGACGCTCGCCCTTCCTAGTACTGATGATGCCGATCATAGAGTTTTGAACTGACTCTATATTGATAACTTCTTTTACGTCATTGTTTTTGTCTAGGCCGAATTTCGGGTCTAGGTCTGAATAATACCTGCGCCGAAACGCTTCTAGTCCAGATAACCTATTATGCGAACCTGATGCTATAGACTGTGCGATCTTATTCATTGTCATCTTCCGAGATATTTATTAGGTATTTATTAAAGTATTGACTCCTATTATTGGTAGTTTTATACTACTCACATCAAGTACCGTTAAATACTTGATAGACTAACTATTGGAGTAACCAATGAGAATACATCCTGAAACAATTCATGAAATGTTCGAAGGTGATTTCGTTACAATTGAACACTTTCGTAAAATTCGTCGTGTACGTTGGCTTTTAGATTTTAGTATCGGCCTAGAAGGTTTGATGTCTAACGAAAAAATTCCATATGATGTTCGTCGTTTGTTGTTATTTCGTATCTTTCGTGATGTTATGAATCGACATGATAAGAAAACTTTTATCGAGTATGTTATTTTGCATATCTGTCCGTTGCAGTATAAAAATGCTATGTATGACATTTATAATAATTGTTTCTTCGGCAAACAACAATTCGATAGGTCTGCTATCAATGAAGTGATAGGGGTTCTATATCGTATCACTGATCCAGATAGACTAGATGGTCACGACAACCTGATTGGATTGGGTATGTTTGAATCATTATATACAGACAGTTATTAATTAAAGGCTCCTCGGAGCCTTTCTGGTGTTTAAATGAAATCAATACAACATAGCATAACTATCCCAGTTGATGAAGAAAGAGAATACCTAATCAAAAATGAATGGATCAAACTAGAGGATATGACCGAAGGTTGGTACTTCTGTAAAGGTAGAAATTTTAAGTATGGGTACTGGAACGGTAAAGAGTTTCAGTACATAAGACATAAATGTACCAGTCAGTACGAGGCATCCGAGTTACACTGGGATTCATGTAAATCATTCGGTACAGTTAAACCATTCAAGAAGGTTAGTCCGTAAATACATCAAAGCTCCTTCGGGAGCTTTTTTATTCCGCTAAATATTTCAAAAGAGAGGAATATATGAAAAAAATAATTATTGTTAGTGCGTGCAACGCAACTATCATACACAGAAACGATCGGTATGCTGGTGGAGTAGAAGCTGTCTGTGAAACTATGGCGGATGCTCTACATAAAAAAGGCCATCAGGTGACTCTTATTTGTTCTGCTGAGCAAGGTTTTACTAGAGACTATAAAGTCATCTACAAGACGCATATCAAGAACTCTTTTGATAAGTCTAAGTTCATTAAGGATACTATAAAATTGGAGATTGCAAGAGAAGAACCCGACGTTATTTTCTGGAATCACAATTCCCAGGCGACTGTAATGGCTGATGTCGCATCATATTTCGGACATATGATGCCGAAGAATGTTTATATAGAGCATATCCATACTCAATTCTCAGAGATGGGTCAAGCCAATAAATACGCAGGTATGCTAAGAATGAAGTCCATAGGAACGACTATGCTCTATGCTTGTCGGTCACTCCAGAATGATTGGCCTCTAACTATGTCCAAGAAGAGAGACTGGGTTATGTCGAAGCTCCATAAAACAGTTGATCCAAAAGTCTTCGATGAGTTCAAGGAGTACGATGGGTATATCAAGATAGCATACAACAAAGAGCCAGTTACAGTAGAAGAGTCATCCGGTAGAGGTATCTTCATAGGCAGACTTGATAACTACAAAAGACCTTTACTCGCTGCCGAAGCATACAAGGCTATTGGTATTCATGCTGACTTCTTCGTAGCAGACGATCAAGACTCCGATACAATTCTCCCTAAGCTAAAGAAGTTCGAAGAAGAAGGTTGTATCACTATTCATCTGAATGCACCAAGACAAGAGCTTCTTGATACATTAAAGACAGCAAAGATGAATATCCTGACAGGACTAGATACTTTCTGTCTGTCTGGGTTTGAAGCTATGTCCTATGGTGTTCCTTGTCTGTTCCTGATCAAAGATAACTTGAAGTCAGGCATCAAGATCGACTACGACTACCTCACAGATGATACGAGATTCATCATCAATACAGTGAAAGTGCCCAAAAAAGAAATATTCGAGAAGGCAAGTACAATGGTCCCCTTAATGCCTTGCACTCTAGAAGAGAGACAAAGGGTTGCAGATCATTTATATTCCGAGTATAATTACGACACTTTCATCGAATCCATCGAGAACTGGATTTAATCACGAAATCACGCCTGCTTGAGCAGGCATTTTTGGAACATATGAACATGACCACTATCAACATCAAACGTCCAGAGTCTACTATGTCATTCGAATACGCAATCCATAAACCTAAAGAATCCGTCGATTCTGCTTTTAATCCAGTATCAAAGAAAGTCATTGATGTAGAAGTTAAAGGTACTCTACCAGTCCATGGATCAGAGCAAGCAGCTGGTTACGATCTACGTATCAAAGAGCCTGTTGTTATTCCTCCAAAGGAATCTCGATTGATCGCTACACAGACAAGCGTAGCAGTTCCCGAAGGTGTCGCCGTGATCGGTATGCCTCGTTCCAGCATCTGTAAGCTAGGACTCATGCAACTGAATAGTATCGGTCTCATCGACTCTGACTACAGAGGTGTTATTCATTTTCCTTATATGAATATCTCAGATGAACCTGTTACTTTGCTCGCAGATGAAAGAATCGGTCAGATCATGTTCATCGAGCATTTAACAGCACGATTCACTGAAGTAGAAGAGTTCTCTACTGAGACAAAAAGAGGAACAGGCGGGATAGGTTCTTCTGGTCGGGTTTAAGGTAATAAAAAAGGCTCCTTTCGGAGCCTTTCTTTTATCTGATGTATTCTTCTGTGTGATAATTATTACACATCCTGCATGTATAAGTTATAGTGTATTCTGAATAAACTGATATTCTGTACCTTTTATCTCTTCTACCGTCCTTCCGTCTTGGTGTATTATCGAAGTACATAGGATCGCTTTTCGTTTGAGTCCATAAATGTGATCCGCATGTACATCTTCTGAAGTCTGTATTTTTACGATGATTAACCTTTGTTATCCAAGAAGCAAGCATTAATCCAACAAAGACTAATCCAACCTTCAGTAAATCATGTGGGTCTATAGTTGCCAACTGAGTCCAGTCTTTCTTTCCGCTTAACTCGTAATAAGACCAGCATGTATAGGCCAAGTAACACCAAGCAGATACGCTTAGATAAACAGCTTTTGTTGATTCACTATACTTCTCTGTCCCTCTGGATACTGGTTCTTCATGTATAGGATTCATATTCATATTAATATTCATTTTGTTCTCTCCAGCTCAAGGCGATAGTTATAAGTACTAGCAACGGGGAAATCAGGTTGATTGAAATCATAGACAACATCAACTTTCACTTTACAACCTATCATATTATTTCTACAGCCTCTTACAGCCCATTTGAATTTCGTTGGATTCATCTCTATTCTATAAACACCAGAGTTGTAAACATTAAACCGTTTATCGTCCTCCGCAGCTATAAGATAGACTTGGCCTTCTGGAGTAGACCGCAGTGCATATGTGCCTTGCATCTTGTGTCTGCTCGTTGCTCTCTTCCTGTCCAAGAAATGCTTACTCTTTATTCCGCGAGTCGTGTTATTATACTCCTTTGCGATGACTTGCCATGAATCGTAATTCGACATATCCACCTCGAAGCTGTCGGGAGCAGTCGGTGTTATTATGATGATCATGAATAAAGCCAACTGGAATATGTAATAACAGAACGACATGAACGCTCCAATCAGCGCAACAAAGAACGACAAACCTATCAAAGCGCCCATTTACTCTCCTCGGATGGTATGATATAGGTATAGGTATGCTTATTATACCCAAGAGGAAAACATCGGGCAAGGGATGTTTTTTAATAAAAAAATTTAAGAAAATAAAAAAGGTTGGATGAGAATTGGTGGCCGAAAATTTTTTGGATGAATTTTTTCTGGGCCGGAAAAATTTTCGGTCCGAATCCATGGAAGATAAGTCCATTTTCATTTATTGGGCACACCTATGGGATAGGATATAAAAAAAAAGTTTTTGCCTATAAGCAAAAAATCAGGTTTGCACGCTTGTATCTTCTAGCGACTCTCTACGCTCTCTAGCGACTCTCTACGCTCTCTAGCGACTCTCTACGCTCTCTACGCTCTCTACGCTCTCTAGCGACTCTCTACGCTCTCTAGCGACTCTCTACGCTCTCTAGCGACTAAAACGAAAAAAGCGAGGCTATCAGAAGATAACCTCGCTTTTTTCGTTAAATCGCTGTAATACCTGCTTGCTCTCGTAGTTCGTTCGCTTGCTCTCGTAGTTCGTTCGCTTGCTCTCGTAGTTCGTTCGCTTGCTCTCGTAGTTCGTTAATTTCGTCTATTCGATCAGGAGACACAATAGACAACAAGCGAACGTTGTGTTCTGTTGCATTCGCCTTTTTATCTACGTGTATATATAAGTTAGTTGCTCGCTTACATTCATTTGCTTTATACATCGCATCAGCTAAAACGTTAGAAGCGATAACAGCAACGATAATAGAAACGATAACACAAACAGCTTTAATAATATTCATCATGATATAAACCTTTTATTTTCGTTACACTTCATACATAGAGAAAAAACTTTGTTCTACTTCTCTAGCTTGATTTTTTTTGATATGCAGACTTTCGTCAACTTCTAGATACATCATATGTGTCAGCTCATGAGCATAATAAGAAATATTCTCACTATGTTTGATGCAGTCTTCTTTACAGGTATCAGTTGACGAGTCTTTATTAAGACAATCAACAACATGTAAATCAGAATACATAAAAATCAACTTCATCAAATACAACTCTGACATATTACGCTTGTTAGGTTGCATAACATCAAGTTGACGAAAGCGACTAATCAGAGAATCAATCAACTTTGAATCAATAACCTTTTTCTCTACGTTATATTTTCGTGAGAAACTATCATTTAATTCTGCAACCTGATCTACAGATAGACGCTTTTCAGGCTCAATATTATCTAACATCATAGATGAGATAGCATCAACAAAAGAATCAATTTTGCTTTCGTGCATAGCCTCGCAATCGTCGCAAATATCGTATTCATTGCTGCAATTATCACAAGTAGCGAGGCTAACAGGTGACACAGTAGAAAATACGTAAAGCAACTCTGCAAGCTCTAGCTGATCAATTTTATCACTATCGACAAAAGTTAAGGCGATAACACGAGAGCGCATATCAGACAACAATGTATCATTAATGATCATTTTTAATCCTGAATTGTCAAATAAATTTTTAAAGAAGAACATAGTCGCATTTTGCTATGTCTGATCTAGAGGCTTTTGCTTTCGCTCTTGCCTCTCGATGAGGTGAAATATACGCCTTTTATTTTTTGAGTATATAGGTAGAAATACCTATAACTTTCATACAGGTGAAAAAAAAGCTCTACGCTTGAAAGCGTAGAGCTTTAATTTTAAATCAAGTCTATATATTTGTGACTGTATCTAGTGACAGTATTATATGCGTCTTCTACTTCATTCTCATGATATTCTGCATCTTTCGATTGATCTTCACATATTATTAACGCTTCTTCTGCAAATCTAGCGTGAGTTTTTGCGTCTTCTAGATTAGTTGATAATTTAACTTCTTCTAGAAACTCAACAATACTATCACTCTGAAAACGTGAATTATAGNCTGCTTTCGCTTGAGCTTCTGCTTTCGCTTGAGCTTCTGCTTTCGCTTGAGCTTCTGCTTTCGCTTCATCTCGTTTTACAACGATGAAATAAGCGACGATAGAGGCAACAATAACAGCAATAATAGAACTGTACATTTTGAAATATCCTAAAATAAGAAAAAGGAAAAGCGAGGCTATATAGCCTCGCTAATTAACAAAAGATTGATTAATGAAATTCGTCGAAATCAGTGAGTGCAATAAACACAAGATTTCTATTTACACGTTGTGTTTTGATTCTGAAAACATGCAAATGTTTTTCAAAATCAAAACACACATATTCAACATCGATTAATGCACATTTAAAATATACATCAATATAGTATTGAGCGTGTTCTATATCATCAAAGGTAACGTCTTGATTTCTTGATTGTTCAAAACTCACAAGATAGCAAGCGTGCTCTTTTGTCAACTTTTCAGAAATGATTCTAACAGTATTCATTTTTTGAATATCCTGAATTGTCTAATTAAATTTTTAAAGAAGAACATAGTCGCATTTTGCTATGTCTGATCTAGAGGCTTTTGCTTTCGCTCTTGCCTCTCGATGAGGTGAAATATACGCCTTTTATTTTTTGAGTATATAGGTAGAAATACCTATAACTTTCATACAGGTGAAAAAAAAGCCTAGATCAGATTGATCTAGGCTTTTTTGTTTAGTCTAATTTAGAATCAATTGTCATACACTGATTTAAATAGTCGTCTGCTTCAAATTCGATTTCTTCTGTGACTTCTCTTGATTGCTTACAAGCATCAAGAGCATCAGCAGAGAGTTGTTTATATGCTTTTATATCCTGCATTGCTTCTGTATTGTTAGCATCAATTAATAACAGCTCGATAGCGTTAGATTGATATTCAACAAAAAAATACGAGTCATTAGATTTTTCTAATAATTCTTCACATTCTTCTAGATTAGAATTAACAAGATCAAGAGCTTGTTTAGCTTCTGCTAATGAATTTTCTAACATCTCTATTTTATCAGAGATAGAGTCTGCTATGTCTTCAATTTGTTGATATGCTCGTTTTACTCCTGCAACAGCATCATTAGAAATATTTTTCGCTTGAGCTTCTGCTTTCGCTTGAGCTTCTGCTTTCGCTTGAGCTTCTGCTTTCGCTTGAGCTTCTGCTTTCGCTTGAGC